>PISX010000881.1:0-229316 GCA_004024625.1 Mellivora capensis
CACACATTGTAAATATGGTTTCAATTTCAAAATTTGTCTGAAGAATACACATAATGTATGGAAAAATAATTCGAAACTACAGTTTGATTCTAATTCAACTCCAGGTTTTATTGTCATGCAGATTATGAAATGAAAAGGTTTAGAGACAGAAGTAAAAATTGGTACATCCTTCATTTTATATAAGGAACAATCATTTTTTTATTTTGCTAATTAGTTTTATATGGGATAAGATTGTATTTTGAAAACCTTAAAAGTAACCACAAAATAATAAGGATTTATAGATTTGAAATCACTAAAGACAAATGGAAGCAGGAATATAGTAAAAGAGAGGAGAGGAGTGCCTGGCTGGCTCAGTCAGTAGAGCATGTGGCTCTTGATCTTGGGATCATGATTTCAAGCCCCATGCTGGGTGTAGAGTTTACTTAAAAATAAGTAGTAAAAAAAGTGAAAACATTTTAAAGAAAAGTTTTTTAAAATATTGTAAAAAATAATATAAATAGCTTAAATTATCTTGATTAAAGACAACAATCCAGACATGGTTAACAGCAAGTTTTTCTGATGTTAAATTGACATATTTTTAATGGAAAGCAAATTAACCTGGCTGTAGTGCATTAAGGAGTGAATTTTCAAAATAAAAGGTAATATTTCACAGTGGATATGGATACTAGTTTTCATGAATATAGCCTCAGTAATTCAAAAGCAAAAATAAAAATACAGGGTGCCTGGGTCGCTCAGTGGGTTAAAACCTCTGCCTTTGGCTCAGGTCATGATCCCAGGGTCCTGGGATCAAGCCCCACATCAGGCTCTCTGCTCAGCAGGGAGCCTGCTTCCTCCTCTCTCTCTCTGCCTGCCTCTCTGCCTACTTGTGATCTCTGTCTGTCAAAAAAATAAAATCTTAAAAAAAAGTTTAAAAAAATATAAAAAGTAATTAATTCTAACATAATGGTGTAGGAGATTTTATTGGAATTAAAAAATGGAATGTTTTTATATCTACACACTCCTACACACACACACACACACACACACACACACACCTAGCAAGATTACATACTCTTTTCAAGATTCTATAAATATTTCAAAAGTAATCATATACTGGGCCCCCGAGACATGTACAGATCTTTAAAATTTTTTAAATTAGCAATAAAAAGAATTTTAAAATAATAAAACACCAAAATGAATCTTTTAAGGTAAAACAAGCATAATGTTAAATAACTATTGGACTAAAAGAAAGAAAATTTTCCAATACAGATTTAAAGAAAATAATTCAAATTTAAATTCTACACATCAAAAATTATGAGATTTGACCAAAATGGTAAAGAGAGAGCAATGCATAACTTTAAGTGTTTATGCTATTTAAAAATAAACATGATAGAAGTGATTAAAACAGTTTAAGAAGTTATTTAAAAAGCATAGTAATCTTATCTTTAAAGAAAAGAGAATCTGATAAAACTAGAAATCATTGAGTTAGAATACAAAGTTGATTTGATACATCCATATTTTGTTGAGAAAATGTTAAAATGAAAAGCTCCTTGAAAATCTGATTAAGTGGATATGATACATAAAGAGAAAATGAAAAAAATCTAATAATACAGTCTTTTTATCATTCACATTCCTAAAACACATCTGGTTAGTAATTCCACTGACAAACTGTCAGAGACACAGTCTTAAATATTGTTGCCTGATCTCAAAAAAAAAAAAGGAAAGAAAACATGTAATTAAATTATTTCAAGTTTTCAAACCAGTTTCTGTAGGAAACAAGCTTAGCCTTCTGTCTCCTAGATGCCAGTTAGGGAATAGTAGAGACAGGATTCAGATTTAGGTGTGCTTGATCCTTATACTCAATGTCCTATGAGCTTTCACAGAACATTTTTCATATAGTTCTTGGTTTTCAATGTAGTTAACACAAAGGCATCTTGGTGTATCAGCCTGCACAGTTGTGGGGGACTTTCTCTATCAGTCTTCTGCAAATGAGCACAGGGCCTAGATCACAAGGTACAGGAGAAATCATATACTAAGGAGAAATCTAAAATGGAGAATCTATTGGAAGTTGCAACAATAATAACAATGGAAAGAGGAATGTGTAGGGAAAGTTCACCTTCCACTAAACTTTGTTGACTAAATGGAAGGCAGATTTGCATACTTCCCAAGGTCCAAATATGGGTGCTGAAGAAGCAAGCATATCTGGGCTCCTGGTAAAAGGAACTCCACTCAAGAAGGGCTCCTTGAGGTGGAGATAAGACCCCAATGTAGGAGGCTAGTTGGAAAACTAAGGGCTGTTGGAGGTCCCAAGTGGCAGCTGGATAAGAAGTCTTGTCCTTGCCCAATAGCTGCAGCCAAAATCCCAGCAAAGTATCCTTAAGGAACCTACGTACTCGTGCCCCAGGAGAGAAGGAGTTCGCTTTCTAAACCTTCCAACAGATGGTGCCCCAACAGATGACACTAATTCCAGATCATCATTGCTTTGATCAAGTATATCTTGTCTTCTCTTTTCTCTCCTTTTTCCATTCCAGCCTTAAAGGAGCCAGGGCAGAAGCTAGGGAGTGGAAGAGGAGGTAGAGAGAGGAAGAGAAAGAAAGTTGACCATACCTACTTTTTCCTTGGGTTTCAGTTTATGGCAGTTAGGACCTAGAAAAAGGAAGAAGCTTTAAGTGGGATGAGAGTCTAGAGTTCTGACATTATATGGATGCAATTCGCTAATTATTGAAACAAGATAAATCTTATGACTAAAAAGACATACAAGAAGTTGGTTCTGGCCTGAAATTTATCCAAGAGATGGCAAAGCATGAACTCATAGAATAGGGTCAAAGGGGCAAAGAAAAAAAAAAGAAAGAAACAATAGGTGCAAACTTCCATTTATAAAATAAGTGATGTGTATGTAATGTACAACATGCGGAATATAGTTTTTAATACTGTAATGCATATTTGGAAGTTGCTAGAGACTTAAAAATCCTCATAATAAGAAAAAAATTATATGTAACTATGTATGGTGATGAATGTCAGCTAGACTTATTATGGTGAGCATTTTGCAATATATACAAATACAGAATCAATATGTTGTACTCTTAAAACTAGTATAATGTTATAATGTCATTTATACCTCAAAAAAGAAATAATAAGAAAAAGAAACAAATTTGGTTTTGACTTTCATGTTATCAAATCCAACTCATTAAAAAAAGATTTTATTAATATTCACTAAAAATCTATCATGTACCAGGCACTTGGTTACAGACATGAACAAAAAACACTCATGGCAATTATATTGTGATAAGACACTTAGATAGTAGATAAATAATCAATGAAGATATCAGCATGAATTTCATGTATAGAATAAAATTGGAATGATGTGATACAGAATTTATTAGGGGAATACTGAAGATGAGGTGGTCAGTAGTGGCTCCTCTGAAGAGCTATTTAAGCTGAGGTCAGAACGACAACAGGGATCCAGCATGCAAATTATGGGAAAAATGCATCACAAGCAGAGAAGACACCTATGAAAAGACATAAGATGGACATGAGCTAGGTGCAAGCCAGAAATAGAAAGGCTAGGATGGGCTTCAGCACCATGGATAAGGGAGGTAATAGGCTGGGACATAGTGGGAGATAGTGGGAAAGACAAAATACCCAGAGACCTCTGTAAGGTAGAGATATAGACTTAGTTTTATCTTGAGTGATAGAACAAAAAGGTAAGGTTAGGAAGAGAGAACGATGTGATCTGGTTTATATTTTGCAAAGATCTCTCTGGGTGCTCTATGAAAATGAACAGTGGTGTGCTAGAGCAGACCTCATGACTCTAAGAATCTATTGCTGAATTTACAGAAATTTTGCAAGAAATTTTGTTTAACACAGTCATTCTTGAAATTGACCATGGCAGAAGTATTTTTACCATGGAAATTGGCAAATGCTACAAGTCCTCCCTCTGTTAAACATTTACCAGCACACTACTGAAAACAGATGATAGGCAAGCAAAAAACCTGGGAAACCAGTCAGGAAAGACATCCCATATACATGGATTGGAAAAATTACTATTGTTAAGATGTCCCTTAAGAGCAAAAGCCATTTTTAGATTCAGTGAAATCCCTATCAAAATTCCAATGGCATTTTTCACAGAAATAGGAAAAAAAAATCTGAACATTTGTATGGATCTAGAAAAGACCCTGAATAACCAAAGCCATCTTGAAAAAGAACACTTCCCAATTTCAAATGATATTACAGAGCTATATTAATCATTTATTAATCCAGTATGGTTCTGGCTTGGAAACAGACACACAGATCAGTGGAGCACAACTGAAAGCCCAAGAAACTCTGACATATACAGGCAACCAATATTTGACAAGGGAGCCAAAAATAGTGGGAGAGGGTAATCAACTCTTCAATAAATGGTGCTTGGAAAACTAGATAATCACGTGCAGAGGAATTAAACTGAACCCCTATCTTATACCACTCAAAAAATTGACTCAAAATGGATTAAAGACTTAAACAGAAGACCTGAAACCATAAAACTAGAAGGAAATATAGGGAGAAAGATTCTTGACATTGATCTTGGTGATAGCTTTTTTTATAAATATGACACCAAAAGCACAAGCAATAAAAGCAAAAATAAATATGTGACACTACCTCCATCTAAAAAGCTTCTGTACAAGAAAATAAATAATCAACAAAATGAAAAAGGAACCCGACTGGAAAAAATATATTTGCAAACCCTATCTGATAAAGGGTTAATGTCTGAAATATATAAGGAACTCCTGCCACTCAATAGCAAAAAACCAAACAGTCCCAATAAAAAATGAGCAGAGGACCTGAAAAGACATTTTTCCAAAGAAGACATACAGATGGCCAAGAGGTACATGATAATACGCTCAATATCACCAATAATCACAAATGCAAGTCAAAACCGCAGCATCACATCACACCTGTTAGAATAGCTGCTATCAAAAAGACAAGAGATAACAAGTGTTGGTGAGGATATGGGGAAAGGGAACCCTTGTGCACTGTTGATAGGGATGTAAATTGGTACAGTCACTATGGAAAAAATTATGGAGGTTCCGCAGAAAATTAAAAATAGGACTATCAGCAATCCCTTTTGTAGGTATGTATTCAAAGGGAATGAAGCCAGGAACTTGAAGAGATAGCTGTATTCTCATGTTCATTGCGTCATCATTCAGAGCAGCCACAATATGGAAACAACTTAAGAGTATCAGTGGATGAATGGATAAAGAAGATGTGGTTATGTATGTGTATGTTTATGTGCACGCATGCACACACACACACATACACACACATGAATAACATTTAGCCAGGGGAAAGAATGAAATCCTGCCATCATGTGTAACAACATAGATGGGTTTGGGGACATTATGCTAAGTAAATAGAGAAAGACAAATATTGTATGTCTGTTGATATGTGTAATCTAAAAAAAAGCCGAATTCGGGAACAGAGAGTAGATGGTGTTTACAGGGTGAGTTAGGGGAAATGGGCAGATTTTGTTCAAATGTTATTGTAAGAAAAGTAAGTTCTGGGGATTTAATGTACAGCATGATCAGTAAACAATACTGTATTGTATACTTGAGAGTTGCTAAGAAAGTAAATCTTAAATGTTCCCACTCAAAAAAAAAATTATATGAGGTGACGGAGGTGTTAACTAACCCGACTGTGGTAATCATTTTGCAATATATAAGTGTATCAAATCATCAAGTTGTATAATTTGTATTTATATGGTATGATTTGTCAGTTATATCTCAATGAAGCTGGAGGGGGGGAAAACCCCCCAAAACCTACAAAATCAAACGAATAAATCTAATAATCCAAAGAGAATCCCGTTTTATGCTGCTGCTGTTTCTCCTTTCACCATTTGGTGTCGTTCTGGAACATGGAGTCACTGAAGCATGGTGAAGTCCTTTAGAACTGCAGAAGCATGATGGTGACCCAGACACATATGGCTAAACAGCTGGCTCTCCATTAGGTACTTATAAACTGTCACAAACACAGTAGTTAACTGAGGTCAGAATTACTTGCCTGACAGTGATTTCTCAAGACTTGGAAGTTGAAGTCAGTCTTCCACGTGGTTTCACGGAGCTGCAGTATCGCTCCACTGTCCCTTTAGTTGTGCACATCCAGGGTCACAGCTCTTTATTACATCATTTCCCAGTGCACAGAAGTCCTTCGGCAATTCCAAAACCTATTCCAGTTCCTGCTCCAACCCATATGACATTTTCTTGTTCAAATGGACCAGAGAACAAGATATTGATATGATTTGTTGCACTTGTGAGATAAGTAATTTATTAATTTTTTGCTTTTGATTGTTATAGTAGTAATATTTCTGCCATTCACTTGTTAAGGGAAATCTTTTAAAAAGCATGCTTGACCAATTCTTGATTTGGTCACCAAATGCTTCATTGTCTTCATGCAGATTAATCAATATCGTACTCCTGAAACATTTCTTAGTCTTTCCATTGCTTTGCAAATTGTCGATCTAGTGCATACCAGTTTCAGCCAGTCACAACAATAAGAGTGGCTTTATAGCACTATGGAGAGATGGACGGCCATCTTCTTCTAAATTGTGCCAGCTGCCCAGTTCATTACTGTCGTAATGAGTCCAGCCTCCTGGGAAATGAAGTGCTCTGTCATGCACTGATGATGCTTACAAGAAGATCTCTTCATCCTTTTCTTTTAGTATCAGACAGAAAGTCTGTTGTCATTCACAGCTTATTAGTAATAATGCTGGAGGTGGAGTGGATGGTGCATACCAGGTCTTTGCAACGAGGTCTGGTAGGTTCCCTCATGGATAGAGCGAGAGGAGAGTTCCCGTGGACATGCTATGACCACCTTCCCCCTCCACCTCATGCTCCTATCAAAAAGACATCATAATGCACAACAGCTGGAGCATCTGAACAAATTTTGGATTTGGTCTCCAAGGCTTCAGGTCTTGTTGCCTCAAATGGATTACCAGAGCAGCTCCTCAGCTACACCCGATATCCAAGTATCCAAGAGCAAGGCAAAGATCCTTGGTTCTTTGGGGTTTGATTGGTGTTTGTTTATCTGGGTTCATTTGCATAAAATTCTAAGCTGAGTGCTTTTGTTCTTTTAACTTGTGAGTTGTCTCTTCTTCCCCAAAATTCATTTGTTAAGTCCTAACCCCTAATGCGACGATATTTGGAGACGGGTCTTGGGATGAGGTGATAAAGGCCAAAGGAGGTCATAAGGGTGGGGTGCTAGCCTGACAGGATTAGAGAAAGAGCCCCCATAACTGTGTCACGTGAGGAAGCTATCTGCAGAGTAGGAAGAGGTCCTCCAGGATCTGACACTGGCACCCTGATCCCAGACTTGCAGTCTCCGGAACTGTGAGAATATAAATGTCCGTTACAGTCCCCTGGCCTGTGGTATTTTGTGCAGGTAGCCCGAGCTATATGGGGAAGGCATATGTCGTTGTCTTGTCCCCATGCACCGCCTTATGGGAATGGACGGCCATTAGCAATAGTAAAGGTTTCTGGGGGAAGGATAGAATGCCTCTCAGGTACCTTATCACAAGTTGTAATGTTTCCATTAACTTGCCTTGGTAAAATAAATACAGATGTGTGATAAAGGAGTGAACCTCACTTTGTAAACTTCTGTTACTTCTTCATAGGCTCGCCAAACAGGTCCAAACAGGCTATTACATAGAATAGCTCATTAGTGTATCTCTTTCTTTGCCTGTCATATCTGCATCCAGTATTGTTATAGGTTTGAAACATATCAATTTTTCCATGATGTTTAATTTTATTAAAATCCCTTATCACATTTGTAATTCCTTGTTTGCTGTTTTCCCAGTTGTACTGTACAGGGTTTATATCTGTTTAGCTCAAGAATTTATCCCCAGTAACTACCACAATACTTGGCAAAAAATAAGTGCCCAATGAATATTTTTTGAATGAATGAAATTGAATAAATGAATTCCTGTTTCATCATGTCATAATTTCTTTTGGGGCTCAGGCCAAAATCCTTCACATCTCAATTAAACTGACAGCTCTGTATCTCCTGGCAAGATTATAGGAAATCAGAAATAAAGATGTTTGGATGCACGCACTCCATTTAAGGCAGGAGGAATATTAAAACAGAATCTAATCAACCATGTCTGTATCTATTTCTCTGCTTTTTGTTTTTTTAATACCCCTAGTTCAACCCACAAAAAAGGTATTTAATATCCTTTTCCCCTTCCCTCCAGTTTAGGGACTCCAAGTTAGATGACTACTGTCTACCCCAGTTCAGTCCTAGAAAATGAATCTGATTGAGCATATCTAAAGGCTGAACAAAGAGGTTAGCAGTAAATGGATCCAGTCCCCACATGGCTCTGTCTTCATGTACATCCTTAGGAACTTATGCCCTGTGGATTCATCCAAAATCTGAAATTATTTTGTTCAGCATGGCATTTAGTAAGATTAATTATTTTGAGTTCATGTAATTGAGTTCATTAAATTGTTACCTCTCCATTCTCCACAAGTTTGATTATGCATTGTGAAATGGTGTCTGATTCTCTGTACTGAATGACCATCACACCCTGATGAAAGGAGAGTAGATCTGTGCTTAGAGAGTACCCAGGGTAGGCAGAGAGAGCTGAACACTTCAGCACCTGGAGAATGTCCCTGCTTTCAGAAATAAAGGGCACTAGTGTCATTGTGGGGATTCATAGTTTTTCTAGGCTTTTCTCTTTCCTCTCTCCTTTCTTTAACATGGGCTCTCAGTACATTATCCCATTTTATTGATAAACAGTCTAATGATGAAATTTATGCCCTTATGCCTTTTACATGGAGTGTGTGTGTGAGAGAGAGATAGAGAGAGAACCTGCTATGTGAAATTTCACAGATGTGAGTGACACCGTTTTATTCTCCTCTGCCTCTGGCCTTTCAACCTATACTTTGGAGCCAGTTCCTCTCTCACTGCTTGGATGACATTCAGTTGCCTCCTGTGGTTTTGGTTGTTGTTGTTCTTGTTTTTTTGTTTGTTTGTTTTGGTTTTGGGTTTTTTGTTTGTTTGTTTTTTTGGTTGTTGTTGACTTGAAATGAAAACATTCTCTGGTTATTATTAGTCACTGGAAATCTCATTTCAGTTTAAATATCTATTCTCAAGCAATACTCAAAATTCTGAAATTAGTGCTGGTCTAGTCCCCCACTTCTTTCCTGTCCCAGGCTCTGACATCCTACAGAGAAGGGAAGATATTTTTTCTCATTGGACCTTCACAACTCTCCAGGTATTTGATCATTCAGCCAACTTAGATCTTCTCTTGGAGTCCTACCTCCTCACTAGATGGCTCTCTTGGACAAATTCCTTTAAGATGATTTCAAGCTGACTTTTTCTTCTATAAGGTCCACATCTGACCCATGCAAAAAACTCATCGCAAGGGCTGTCTCTAGCTTCTGTGGTTACATTCTGAGAATAAGAAAAAGGTGACCCCTTGGGAAAGGTGCATCCTTCTATCCTTGTAGAGCACATGTTCCTAGTCAGTGACTCCTTTGTGCAAAGAAAAGTACACCCCTTGGAGGGGGCAGATGAGGCCTCACCCTTGTGGACCAGAGAGAGGGTGTATTTCAGCCTCCACTTGGCCCCTTTGTCAAGCACGTTTATGCAGCACACACATGGTGCAGCCTTCTACGTCAAGGCAGGTGTAGGCCTGTGCATGTCTCGCCTGGTTCTCCTGTCTGGGTCAGAGCGGCTAACTAGCCACAGCCATCCGCCCTTGGGCTTTTGCTGGACCCAGCTCCAGTCTCTGTGCTCCTTGTACCCCAGAGACACAAATCACATTCTCTACGTGCTTCCACTTTTCACACCCCACTGCCTCGGAAAGGCTGACACCCCTCCTCCCTGCAGGGAGAGCAAAGACCACTGCCCTCCAACAACTCTTTCTTTCTCTCTCTCTCTCTCTCTCTCTCAAAAAAAAAAAAAAAAAAAAAGCCACTCTCAACTCCTACAACATTAACCCCTTTATTTCTCTGAAGTAGTGTTACCCTTGTCAAACTGTTGGGGCCACCTCCTTTGCAAGTCGAGTTCAGGTAGTCGAGCACCTCACTTTGGGCTGTGTAAATGGCTGTCACTTATGGTTCATTGTAGCCTTTTGTGTTCTCAGTCAAGAAGGAGATTTTTTAAAGAAGCTCCATTTTAATATCTTCTCACATTCATTTAAAAAAAAAAAAAGCCAGTATTCCCAGTGTTTCCATGCTTTCACTTACATCCAACCAGTTCACCTATCTGAAGACTGCTATTATGTCATTTCTATCACCTGGTCTGCTTTCTACTGCCTCCTCCTCAAAATGACAGTGGCTTTCAGACTTTCCCCCATCCTGACTTCCTCTTTGGTCATATTCTGATTTGCCATGGTCCTTAAAATGTTGACCTGTAATTGAACATAATACTCCAGATGTGGCTTGATCAGAATATAGAAAGATGATTACTTCCCATAAACCAGAAATTACACTTTTATTAATGCAGTCTAAGATCCTTGGCTTTTTAGCAGCCACATCACACTGAATTACAGAGTTGACTGTAATTCAGAATAATATGCAATTTAAAGCAAGTGCTATTCCCCTGCCAGCTGGATAGGGTTTCCCATTTTAATGGAGCATTTAAACCAAAATGAGGTTAATATGTGACCAGAGGTGGCATTAGACCACCAAAGCACGTTGTGCTCCTAAATTGGTTGACTAATAAGTGTCACAAATCAGCTCAAGTGAAACTGGAAGTGTCAACTACCTTGACTACTTGTCAACAGGAGGAGAAATTGGGGTGGTAGTGGTAATAAACAAGTCATTTTTCAGAATTATTCATAGGTATTTTGTCTGAAGGAATAGGCCTATTTATTACACGACTTGCTCTCTTCAGATTTTAAAGTGATATTTAAAATTCACCCCTCTTCAATTTTTAAAAACAACATGTTTCTGATTTTTAAAATATGTGTTCATTGTAGAAATTTAGAAGAAATGGCAAAGTATAAAGAAGAAAAAAATAATATATATCCACTACTTTAGTTAACTTTTTTTTTTTTAGCACAATGCTTTTTTGTTTGAAATTGCTTTTGCAGAAGGGAGCAGTCACCTGAATGAAAACAGCTTTCTGATACTAATCTTTATTAGCCAAAGGTAAATTCCACTGAGTTTCTTGAACCAGGAAGTGCTTTCCTGAACAATGCTCACGGAGGACATGACTCATAATTTGTTATGCAAGAATTCGAGAAATCTGATCCAAATTTGTCTGTATCTATTAGAACCATACGGCACTACCATATTTGTAGGTAAAAAGTAGTCGAATATTAGCAATCTATGATATGGTTCAATGTAGTACATTTGTGGCAGCCTTGCAAAGAGCTCCTTGAATTCTGTGACTATCAAGATAATTTTTCTATTTTTGATGTAAGTAGCTCCATTTGGCAGGAGAGTAACAGAGACTGGAAACAAACAAGCCGTCCACACCTATGTTTTTCCATGAGTAAAATGCAAAGACTAAGAAGGTTTAGCAAATGTTGATGTGCAAAGTGTATTTTAATATACCTCTAATGTGTTTGGTAACGAGGACTTGGGTACTATATTTCTAACTCTGAGTCTTTGGTGGTACTTCTCTGTGCTGTATTCTTTTTTTTTTTTCTTTTTTATTTATTTATTATTTTTTTATTTTTATTTTTTTTAATTTCTTTTCAGCGTAACAGAGTTCATAGTTTTACACCACACCCAGTGCTGTATTCTATTTCTAATGCAGAGTGCGCCAACCAGGAACTGTAGATTCATATCATCAGGAGGGTTGAAATAACATGGGAGTTTCTTTGGTGCCACTCGTTTACATTTTAAGGAAGCTCCAGGCCTGTATGTCTAAGCAAACACATTTTCAAAGAGGTTAAATAAAACATCCCCCTCTTGATCCAAATAAAATATCTTAAGAAAAATAACACAAGTCAAATTACTGATATCAGCCTTCCATGTGGGCAGCACTTGAGTGAAACAGAAATACATTTTTTTGTGTTGTGATTATTGCTTAGTGATCAACTATTCAATTGAATTAGCCTTCGTTTTCCATTTCCTTGCCTCTCAAAGCATAATTAAAGCCTGATGTCACATCTCACTCGAGGTCTCATCAATAACTTCCACTTAACCACTTTTAAGAAGACAGTCAGCCTTTGGGCTCAGACAGGGAGGCTACAATTCACAACTTACTGTTTCGATGACCCTTAAAAGCCATCCCTGGTCAATAATTCAAACCAGTGTCCAACTCTCTGTATAAGGGGGAAGGAATTAACCTTTTGTGCCCCCCTAGCAATGTTGCATCTAGGTAAGGTAAATCATTTAGATTGAAAACATAATAAGATAAAGAACAGATTCTTTTTCTCTGCACATGGGTGAAGTGGGCTGTCTAAGAAAAGCAAAGCAGTCATTTCCCTGATGCTGGAAATGGAAAGAATGAACAATGCTGTGGTTGAGCGGAACGCTGCTCATTATAATGGCCGGTGTTGGAAATAGAAGAGGTCAGAGCAGCGCCGAATCGCGGCAGTGCTTGCCAAAAAGCAGGTCGCCTGGAAAACAAATGCCATTTGAGCTATTTTACTAAACCTTGTTTCATTACTTACAATAAACAAATACATTTCTATTTGTTACCTCCATTAATCTCCCGCAAAACTCGGGTATTCTACCTGCCTTACACAAAGGAAACTGAAGCTACAAGACTTTAAATGACAAACTGGCTGGTACACAGTGAAGGCAGAATTTGAATTCAAAACTTCTGATTCCATGATCTGTGCATTTCCCGCTAATCCCAAAGCTGTTGATGTGTTCTTGCGTGTTCTCCACAGGAAGCCAGGTGGGGTAGTACATTCGAGGCCAGATGGTGGAGAGGTTCGTCTCCCCTCTGTGGTGGATATCACAGAGTTGATGACCTTTTAGCAAATAAAGATGAAGCCGAATTCATTGTGAGACTTCAAGTCAGCAGTGATATCGGCATGAGACTTGACAGGTAATTGTAAAGCTTAGTGCAGTCACTTTAATTTTTTTGGAAGTCATAAAATTGAGTTCCTGTATTTATATTTTTTCTTTTTTTAACAGAATCCAAATAGTTCAGAAAGTATAAAATGTAAACTCAATTATCTCCCCATCCCAATTTTTCACTCTCATGCCCACTCCCGTTCTTAAAGTGCAAACATCTTAACTCTATCTCATTTTAGTTAATCTGGTGCTTATCACCAGACTTGTAAATAGTAGGCTCACATTTAACTCTGCTCTTTGACTTATCCATGTGTAGCGTTTCTTTAAATTGTATTTTAAAAAATGAGCAATTAAACCCACATTTACTACCTCTTCCATGCTCTCCAATCCTTTGTGTTTTTAAAATAATAATGACATGTATTTTATAGTAATTGTACATTAATTATAATTTGATAATGTGTTAAAGATAATATATGTTAAACATAAAATGTTTATTATATATTATGTATTATTAAGTTTTGTTTTTCTTTCAAATACCTCTGTAATCCTAAATGATATGCTTGGTTGAATACCCATATGAGACTAACACACTGGAAAGTTTGACAGCAAGCTTTCATATATGGGTAGGGCTTGTGGATGGGAGGCTTCACCTCCGGGTAAATGGGAAGATAACAACTTTACATGAGAGGACTTGCCATAGGCTAGATCCAATTTATTGCATTACAATGTGGAAAAATTATTAGCTTAGGCAGACACGGGAAAGCTTCTCTATTTGATGATTAATGTGGAAATATTCTGTGTATTACATCTTGTTGGTAGAAGTTGACCTTGTTAAATCAGTAGATATAGGCAATCAGGCCGTGGTCAAGAAGAAGAAAAATTTTTGCCCAGAAGGATACTTGATCTAGAAATGATAAAGGGGAAGAGGCAGTTCTTGGGGCCCTGAGAAAGGGGAGTGGGAAGGTAGTTCCCAAGTATTATAGTCATCAAAAGGCTGTGAAAATTGAGATTTCACACCAGGGGTAAAAGAGGAAACAGTGAGTCTGCAAGGTCTCAAGCATGTTTTGGCATGTTTTCTGTCTTTCTCCCACTGACAGGTTTTTGAACAGCATAGATAAACCAAGTGTTTTGGGATCAACTTTGATTTGCTTGTATAACTAGCTAACTCTTTGAAGGAAACATGGACATGAGAAATTACGGAGACCATTCTCCTGGAGGTTTCTATGAATTTAAGAGTGGGTTGCTTGAAAGTGTGTAGCAGTGGACTGCTCTCCCTGTCTCGTACTCATTGTCTGAGAGTATTTAGCACCCTCAGATAAAGTCAACACACACACACTCACACATATACACACTCAAACACACACAGATATATAGAAAGTAAACTTACATCTTTTATATAACTGCACTTAGAGTAATAAGCTTTGGTCAAGATTTTGCTCTTTTCTTTCTATGTCGCCTGTCTTCATCAGATAGAATTATCACACAAGATTTTGTTTTGAGATATCTCTCTTAAGACAGATATATGGCCTCTGGCTTGCAAGGAAAGTTATTTTTTATGATGTACACAAATTTGGGTATCCATAGAGACTACATTCGATTGTTCAGAAAAACTGAAAAGATTTCAAGATAGAATAATGGTCTCATTTTGCCCATGAAAACTGACCCTCTTTGCAACTTCATGAGTTGAGTGGAGGTGGCCCCTATGGATAGAAAGCCTATAATTTAGATATTTGGGGTAGATAGAACTTTGCAATCTTATTGGATTTAATGTTTGTATGAGCAAAAATATTACCAGATTAATTTATAAGGAGAAAAAAAAACTTTATAAGATTATGTTTCCTGATTTGGGGCTTAGAAACTGGTCACCAGACTTAATCAGCATATATTTAACAGTTAACTGATGGTCTTGAAGGTGCTTGGGCTCTGTATGCTTCTCCCAGACAACATAAACTACACAAAGATGAACTTCTCCAAAAACACATTCTACACTAAATTATCAAGTATTTGAAATGAGAGGATTTATGGGAGGTTTTATGTTTGCTATTTTAGCATGGCCTATCCTCTTTCGTTTATTATTTTTTTCCTTTATATAACAGGTCAATAAATTTTACCTGAGTAATAAAGCAATTTTGTGGAAATCAATCTCCAGTCCTGATTTATTCTGAGTGGTTTGTGTCAGCGACTGGGAGATGATTCACAAGATGTGCCCGCCTTTGTCTGCCAGCGGGGTGTGAGAGGCCGGCCCGAGAAGTTGTATCTAATCCTCTTCGGTAACTCATCCCCTGAGATTCTCCATTCAGCTGGTTATTGAGATGACTTGGGTGGCTACATGTAGGAACAGGGACTTAGAAGGAAGAAGGAGAGAGAGAAAGGGGGGGATGGAAGAGAAAGGTGAAGGAGAGAGGGAGAGAGAAAGAAAGAAAAAGAGCAAAGAGAGCATTTTAATTTGGTCTGGTGGAAACCAGTTTTTGGTGTGCATGTTTGGTGGGTGTTTCCTACCAGAATGAAACAGGCAATAATTGGTGGGTTAGCAGAAGGTCCAGACTTATTAAAGGAAATGCGATAATTTTCTTAACTGAGGTAGAAACTCACAGGAGGCAGTTCCATAAACAATTTCAATGTGGGACTTAACAGCTGTCTTTTGCAGCCACTAACATTTTTAATATGGCAGGGAAAGATGGAGAGCAACATTCTAGAATCTTCTTTTGTCTTTTCTTTTAACATGCACACGTGCACATGCACACACACATGAACACCAGTCAAATGTTTTAATGGTTAACTCTTTAGACTTTGGTTTGAGACAGATTGGAAAAAAAAAAATAACACAAGGTGCCAGCAAAAACCACAGGTCTGGCTGGCAAGTGGAGCAAACCTGTAAAGGGCTTTTATCTTCTGCCCGTCATCTCAGAATGTCTTGTTTACCCCCCCGAATCTTGGTCAGGCACCATTACTGTGCTCGTGTCCTCAGCACTCTTGTGAAGGAAAAATTAATTCTGAATTAGTGGCCCCATAACTGCCTGTTCTTCACATTATCTGTCAGGAAAATAAGCAGACAATAGCTAGCTAAGTGGATTTCTGTTAGCTGCCATTCAAAGGAGAAGGGACAGGTGTTCAATGGGGCTTCTTTCTTTCCTCACCTGCTATTTAACGATACGTACAAGAGGAGTTTAATTGCCTGCACCCACCTGCACCCTTGTCATTTCTTGGTTTTATTGGTTTTAATGAAAATATTAAGTGCACTCTAGTAACAGTGGCTAAGTGACATTTTGATTGAAATATACAGGGAAATATATAATGGAAGCAGGCACTATTACAGTTTTAATAGAAACTGAAAGAAGTAACATCTAGGACAACATTTTTGCTATTGTTATGCATATAGCTAGTCCTGAGAAGGGTAATTGGGGACTGAAAAAAATGGTTGTTGTTTAAGAGTCTTTCACCTTAGCCACCTTTCTTTCCTAGAAGAATGAAGTGGCCTGGCTTTGGCATTTTTCTTTTATTAGGTACTGATTAGGTAGCATCCGTCATCAAGTATGCATTGGACTATCTTTCCTCTTCTCTAGAATCACAATTTATTTGTTTCTGGAGAGAACTTGGATTTATGGTTAAGAATATGGGATGAAAACAGTGATTCATTGCAGCTGACCAGGTGGAAAAGGGGCTTTCTAACCAGCTGGCAAAGACTTGTGTTTGCCAGAGCCCATCTCCTAGACTCAAAATTGAGAAAGAAAACAGTCGAAGTAAAAATGATGCCATGAATCATTCTCAGTGCATGTAATGGCTTTAAGTTTTACTGTAGTTAAATCTTGTTCTTTATAAGGAGAGTAGCATTCTTGTGTAATGAATACAAAATAAATTGAAAACACCATCATTTCCAGCGAACATATATGCACATACAGGCACCCACACAAATTACCCCTTAGAGTTTTAACTGCTAGGATACAGAATTAAAGATCTCATAAATTTCACATATTTTTATTTAAATTTAGAATATTTTCTAGAGAGCATGGAGTGGCAGAGAACAATTTGTCCTTCATTAAGAAGGTCCCTAAGTGTAGATAGTCATGTAAAAGAGTATTAATGTGCATACATTTTCTTCAGTGAGTTTTCTGTTCATCCACGATTTTTTAAAAATGTGAAAGGTTTATAATATAATGCTAAAGGTGAAAATAGAAATCTTGCAGGACATGTGTTCCATACCTGAGCATACATGTAATTATCCCTGGTATTTTTTTGTCCACTACACATCTGTACAGATCATCTTATTCATTCATTCATTCGTTCACTTATTCATTGGTTGGTTCATTCATTCATTCATTCATTCATCCACCTATCCCTTCACTGTATTAGGATCTTTGGATTACAAGTTGGGAAACATTCAACTAAAATTGCCCTAAGAAATAAAGGTCATTTGCTAACTCATAACAAAATGTCCTGAGGCAGAGCAGTTCCCTGTTTGATGGTGTTACTTAACAGTCATCAAAGAACTAGATTGTCTTCATATTTCTTTTCATTCATTTAAGCCTGTTGCTTGTCATATCTATGCTTCCCTCTCTCTTTTCAGAAATTTTATTTATTCATTTGAGAGAGAGAGAGGGTGAGCAGTGGGAGGGGCAGAAGGAGAGGGAAAGGGAGGGGTAAAGCAGACTCCCTGTGCGCTAGGAGCCCATTGTTGGGCTCAATCCCAGGACCCAGATGAGCCAAAGGCAGATGCCGACTGAGCCACCTAGACACTGACTGAGCCATTCCCTCTCTTTATTGCAGATTAGCCAGAGGTATCACATTCTTAAAAGACAGTATCCAAAGGCAGGAAATTTGAGCATCTTTATTTTTATTTGGCAGAAAATCCAAGAAAGCCCAGATCCTATTGGTAAAACTGGGTCACAGGGCATCCCCTTAAGCAATCTTGGAAATAAGTCTTAGAATTTCCATTATTAGCTTAGTCCAACCATGATTTTGTCTGGGCTAGTAGAATGTTGGTAAATGTTTAATAATCTGTTCTCTGGGGAAGAAAAGAAAATAACAAGGACTGATTATAGCACTGGCTGATTTCCATGGTACAAGTATTCTTATCATGGCTGTTTTAGGCTACTGACCTGACTTCACCATGGCAGAGCTGGGAAGAGAGATGCATAACTGGCTCCTACAAACCAGTGTGAAATATCTCCAGCACATCACCAGGCTGGCTCCATGTTCCCTGGCCTGTTGTCACCCACCACCCATCTAAAGTGGGGTGATTTTAGGGAGAAATAAGGGGAAACTGACATGTTACCTGCAATGTCTGCCAAATCCTTGTGTTTATTTATTTAACAGATGATTTTGATGCCCTCTTAGTGTCAGATATTAAGGATAAGTACTAGACACCTTTGAGGGAACTACCTTAACTGTGCCCTTAAACAGAGAATCTTCTCATTCCCACCATTCTTACTGATGGAACACTGAGCATTTTACCATGTGACTGCTCCCCATTTCCCCTCCCAATTATAATTGACCTGATTGGAAAATACGTTCAACCTGGTAATAGGGCTCTGCACAGGGAAGACTTGGACAAATCAGACATTTGATGTAATTTATTGTATTTAATGTTGGACCTAATAGGTTTGGTTGAATTAAGGCAAACTGATTTATGCAATATGAATAATCAGTAGACTGTGATCAAAAAAGGGAAAATGGAGCTGGTCATCAGAGAATAGAAAAATAAGAGATGTGATGGGGTCAGAAATGTATGAAAAGAATGATCTCAATTCCTGACTTTTGGTTCTAATCTACCTGAGGCTCAGCGAGTGGTACCTTCTTCCCTTTCCTTGAATAAAACCTTAAAATATAGCCTTGTGGCCCACCATTTTATTTCCTCCATCAATTATAGGGATTTTTTTAAAAGATTTTATTTATTCATTTGACAGAGAGAGATCACAAGTAGGCAGATTGGGGGGAAGCAGCTCCCTGCTGAGCAGAAAGCCCAATGCACGGCTCGATCTCAGGACCTTGAGATCATGACCTGAGCCTGAGCTGAAGGCAGAGGCTTTAACCCACTGAACCACCCAGGCACCCCGCAGGGATTTTTTTTTTTTTAGAGATTTTATTTATTCATTTGACAGAAAGAGGTCTCAAGTAGGCAGAGCAGTAGGCAGAGAGAGAGGGTGGGAAGCAGGGTCCCTGCTGAGCAGAGAGCCCAATGCAGGACTCGATCTCAGGACCCTGGGATCATGACCTGAACCGAAGGCAGAGGCTTAACCCTCTGAGCCACCCAGGCACCCCTAAAGGGAATTTTTTTTAAATATTTTATTTTATTTATTTGACAGAGGTCACAAGTAGTCAGAGAGGCAGGCAGAGAGAGAGGAGGATGCAGGCTGAGCAGAGAGCCCGATGCGGGGCTCGATCCCAGGACCCTGAGACCATGACCTGAGCCGAAGGCAGAGGCTTTAACCCACTGAGCCACCCAGGTGCCCCAATTTTTTAACAATTATTTTTATTATCTCAAATGGGTTCCCATTCATTGCAATCAAAACAGTCTTTAAAAAAAAAGATTTTGTTTATTTATTTAGAGAGTTCACTCAAGCAGGGGAGGGGCAAAGGGAGAGGGAGAGAATCTCAAGCAGACTCCCCATTTACTGCAGAGCCTGATGCAGAGCTCAAAAAGATTGAGGGCCACCTGGGTAGTTAAGGTTCCAACTCTTGATCTCAGGTCAGGGCTTGATCTCAGGGTTGTGAGTTCAAGCCCCATAATGGGCTCTGCTGGGCTTGGCACCTACTTTAAAATTAAAAAAAAAAAAAAAAAAAAACACTCAAAAAATAAATACAGTTAAAAGAAACTGCTAGTAAATTGTTTTAAAATGTTGAAAACAAAATATTTTTTCTGCCTCCAATATATTTATTTATACCCAGTCCATGGCAGAGGCACAGTGAAGAAGCTGCTTGCCTAGAACTCAAGCCTTCTGTACCATTGCCTCTTAATTCCACCCGGCCATGCTCCTTACATTTTAGAGGCTAGCCACACACCTCAGTGAACACTTTAAATGCCTAATGACTGAAACTCACTTCGTGGCTCCTTCAGGTTTGCTTTCTTTTGCTGAAGACTGTCAGAAGGCATGAATTTACAGTAGAGTGTTTCTGTCCACTCCCCTTGTTATCAAAGGCTTTAAAGGAAAAATATTTCAAGCAGGGGAAATTCTTCTCCCATGTTGGGGTTTGCATTTCCCCTCAACTGTCTCTGTGCACCCAGGAACTTAACAGGAACCTGTGATCTCCGGGGGGGAAGGAAACCACCAACCTTAGGCCACAAGTCAGAACACGTGCTCAAGTTTCATTAATTAACAATATGAAAATAACAGCCATCATCGTGTGGATCAAACGCTACTAATCTTTAACTGCCTTATCAAAGTGGATCCTCCAGATAGTCAAAGAAGCAGTAGGCTTCCAAGACCTCTTTTCTACATAACCACATACCCCAAAATAAGATCTGAAGAAGGTGCTGGGACTGCCAGTTGCAGAAAATCTCAAGACTCCTACTTCCTGGGAAGAGGGAGAAGCATAAGAATCCAGAAAAGTGGAGAATAGAACTGTCACATTATGTCGGGCTCATGATTCAGAGTTCGCCACTGATTAAAATTCTTTTTTTTTTTAAAGATTTTATTTATCTATTTGACAGACAGAGATCACAAGTAGGCAGAGAGGCAGGCAGAGAGAGAGGAAGGGAAGCAGGCTTGCTGCTTTGCAGAGAGCCCGATGAGGGGCTCAATCCCAGGACCCTGGGATCATGACCTGAGCCGAAGGCGAAGGCTTTAACCCACTGAACCACCCAGGCGCCCCCTGATTAAAATTCTTAACAGCTTTCTGCTATGTAGGATCAGGTGTACATTCTTGGCCAGGCATGTCCAGCCTTTCGTGACGTGACCTTTTGGCCAGTTCTCCACCTTCTGCTGCCAGCCCACTCCACTTCCCTTGCCTCCAGTGCCCCTAGTGCTCCTCTCCGGTCATAGAGCATTTGACATTGCTCCTTCCCTCCTTATAGTTCGCCTGCCTCCCCAACTTTGCCATTTCTTAAGACCTTAGGCCGTTGTTATTTCTTCTACGAAGTCTTTTCTGGCTTCCCTTCTCCCAAGACAATTCTCTTTTTTCCTTTGTTCTGCCACCGCCATTTCTTGTAATTACTCGATAATCTTCCCACTCAGTAATGTTTATTGCAAATATGTCTGTCTTCTCTTCCAGAGAGAGAGCCCCTTGAAAGCAGTAAATATATCTGTCGTTACTCATCTCCAGAGCTAAACACATTTCCTGGCACAATAATGATGGTTACACATAACTATTTACTGAATAAATGAATTAATGTATGATAGCGGTTGCAAAATTCTGCCTCTGACAATTGATGTTTAATAAAAAGATCCAGATAAGTCATTTTCCTTGTTAGGGCATTATAAGTATGGCCTCCATAAATATAACTAATGTTTTTGTGATACAGATATTTTTAGCCTCTTTGGGTAATGTTTATTTCACACTTTGTAAATGTTTAGTTTATCTTCAGTTTTTTTTTGCAGGGGGGCGGGCTTCAGGGGATAACACCAGTTTCTAAATTATGCTGAATAAGTCCAGTCCAATTTTTTACTATTTTGCTCCCCTGTGATTTTCTGGCTACACTTTATTCCTTTGGAAAACTGGAAAGTTTTTACTTTTAAATTATGTATTTGTCAGCATAATGGTAAATGACTGACACATATAATTCAGAATCCTGGCCAGAGCTGTGTCCAGGAGATCAAAAGATATCTGTAGACCTCTCCCACTTTTCCAGGCCCCCTGAGGCTCAGTTGGTTAAGAGTCTGACTCTTAATTTCGGCTCAGGTCCTGATCTCAGGGTCATGGGATTGAGCCCTGTGCTGGGCGTGAAGCCTGCTTGAGATTCTCTCTTTTCCTCTCCCTCTGCCCCTGCCTCCCCTCCCATGCTCTCACTCTCCCTAAAAAAAGAAAAAAAAGAAATCTCACACTTTTCCTATTTTTCCTAGCTCTACTTATCTCTGTTGTTTTCATTCCTTTAAGCAATATCCATATGATAGCAAAGATAACCACTGGCAGCTTTAGACTCCCCTAGTGTTTCCACTAAGTGATCCCAGTGAAAGATCGTGTTTCTCTCCCTGTAGCATAAGCACAAGTCATGCAGATGGCTCATTGGCCCGAATTGTGTCCCATGGCCTTCTTTGGACCAGTCACTGTCGCACTGGACACTAATTGGATAGAACTAGGTCATAAACAGACCCTCATGCTAGGGATGATATGGGATTAATTTTGGCTTGCTGTACCAGAACTAGATGTTTTAAGAATGTAAAAGAGATGATTTCCCAAAAGAGATACCAAGCAAACAAAACAAACTAACAAAAAATATTTTGGCCTACCACAAATATCTTTTGCTTGTTCTCTACAGCTGTCCCATGTCTTCCTTGAGCTTAAAGCAGTCAGAATGCCATGAAGTATACAGTATTAGAACTGCCGTCAGACTGGAGAAGACAGTAATATTCTGTTTTGCTTTTAAACATTAGTACAAAACACTAGAAGATTTATGGGTTTTCTTCTTGTCTTTTTTCCACAAAAGCTTTGTTTTGAGCAACTATTTATAACTCTTTGCTCCATTCCTGAATCATAATTGATTGCTTTGACCCCAGCATTCTCTGAAGAGAGTTCAATTTTTACTTTTCTTGAATATTTGCCTTGCACTAAGATCTTATTAAATCCACTTGCCACTTTGCTGCTCACTTTCAAAGCTTCGAGATTGCCCTGCCATTTATCCCACCCTGTATCTACCCAAGGATGGAACACTGAGAAGAGTTTACTCTAATATTTAAGCTACATAAGTTTGCTGTGCCTACTTTCTCCAGAGTAATTTGTGATATCATCCTCACATCAAAACATAATGACAATAAACCTAATCACAGTAGCAAAGTATCCCAGTTTGCAACACTTGCCCTTTATGGAGTCAGTGTCAAGTTTTATTGTTGGAATCTTCCAAAGCCACAGCTGGGTCTGGGGGTGCAACTTTGGGAAACACAGTATCTAATTGTGGAATGCTGTCTAGTGGGTCATTCCGGTCACAAGGCAGAACCTGACTATAGTTGGTATATCTTTATAGAGCTGTTTGAAATTCATTGCACTATAAGGAAGTAAGATTCCCTTTTCAGAAAGCCACTTAGGCCAAGTGTACAAAAATGCAAAGAAAACATCGTAAACTTCAACAATCACATAGTTAATCTGCTCAGTTACCAAATGTAGCAATCATACCTTTACCAACATTATTTCCTAAATTGATTTCCATGACGCATGTATATATCTACGGGTTGTCTCTGCAGTCTCCTTTATGTTCTCCTCTTCTACCCTATAAAAGTGTGTCCCAACAACCCCTCCATAGACTATAATCTGAGCCCCTTTGCACCCTCTCTTTGGCAGTTTCTTATATTTGCACCATTTCTGTGAATAATGCATATCTCTGTATTTTTAGCTACAATTTTCTTCCAAATTCTAGACCTGAATTTTTTCATGTGCACTGAATATCTCCATTCAGGTAGCCCTTTAGGACTTCAAATTCTTTACCTGTAAAACACAATTTAATACCTCTGCACAAAACATTTCTTTCTCCTAATTTTCTTTCCTCTATCTCTCCCTCCTGTTTCCTTTCTTTTTCCTTTATTTAGCTCATTATACTGTTCTGTTCTAATAATACCTGAATGTGTAGAACAGTAGTAATATAAAAACAGTAAAACGGTAAAAATTTCTTAGGATTTTAACTTTTATTCATAAACTAAACCAAAAGAGCCAAATATTTCTCGAGATTTTAGTTCTTATGCAATTACTCCCCCCCAAAGGTAATATTACAGATTTAAAACATTCAATATGACAACAGTAAATTCATCTTTTGTTTCAAAATAATCCAGTGGACTATTGGCTAAGAAATGATAATTTTTTAATATAGACAGTGACAACATAGGATTCATATAATACTGTACTACATAGATAGATAGATGCATTGTTTAAAATAATGAGAATATTGGAAACATCCCAATTTACTATATAATACAATATACTATATAATAATCACAGTAAAATAGATCAATATTTTTGTCATAGTCATTCAAAGAAATATTAAGAAAAATGAAGGAGATGTATATCGACACAGAGGAACTATATAAATAAAATGTTGAGCAAAGAGTAAATCATAGAAAAAATTACAAAATGGAGGGGTGCCTGAGTAGCTCAATGGGTCAAGCCTCTGCCTTCGGCACAGGTCATGATCTTGGTGTCCTGGGATTGAGACTTGCTTCTGGCTCTCTGCTCAGCAGGGAGCCTGCTTCCCCCCCCCCCACTCTGTCTGCCTCTCTGTCTACTTGTGATCTCTCTCTCTGTCAAATAAATAAATAAAACCTTTTAAAAAATTACAAAATGATCTTATTTATAAAAAGTTCTAGAGGAAACAGAACTACATACGGGGATGATATTTGTATGTTTAATGTGGGCTGCGTATATATGTGGTGTATCCATAAAGTATAACATATGGCTCCTTGGGTGGGTAGGAGAGGGGTACATAAAGACTATAAAATATATTTTTAATATATCTCTTCAGCTTGATGGATTGCAGAGAAGTACATTAAAACTTTCAATTATGATAGTATTTGTCCAAGTCCCTTCAGGCTGCTGTAACTAATTACAGTAGACAGAGTTGTTTATAAAAAACAGAAATTTATTTCCCACAGTTTTGGAGGTTGGGAAATCCAAGATCAAGATTCAATGACCGATTCTGTGTCTGGTGAGAACCCACTTCCTAGTTCATCAACAGTAGTCTTCTTGCTGTGTCAACATGGTAAAGAGGGAGAGTGGTAACTCCCTGAGCCATCTTTTTATAAGAGTATTAGTCCCATTCAGGAAGGTTCTGTCCTCATAATCTGATCACTTCCCAAAGGCCCCACTTCCAAATACCATCACACTAGGTATTAGGTTTCAATGTATAAATTTTGAGGAGGACACAAACAATAAGTTTATAGCAGTATTTTTGTCATTTTTTTCTTATGATTTTGAAAGTTTGCCCTATATATTTTGAAGCTATGTTATTAGGTATACAAGGTTAGATTTTTAATATCTTTCCTGTAAATTAAACTTTATCAATATGTTGTAATATTTTTATATTTTCTTATAATTTGAGCTTAAAATGTAAAGAACTTAGACAACTCAGCACCAAAAAAGCAAATAATAAAATTTTTAAAATGGGCAGAGTACATAAATAGCATTTTTTCCAAAGAAGACTTACAGATGGCCAACAGACACATGAAAAGATGCTCAACATCACTAATCATCAGGGAAATGCAAATCAAAACCACAATGAGATATCACCTCACACCTATCAGAATGGCTAAAATTAAAAACACAAGAAAGAACGAGTAAAAAAATAATAATTTCAGCTTAATGAATTTTTTAATATTAATATATTTATAGAAGCTTTCTTTTGGTTAGTTTTTATAAGAATACATTTTAACATTCTAGTTTTCTCAGTCTTTATGTTTTTTTGTGTGTGCATTTTCGTGTGTGTGTGTGTGTGTTTTAGAGAGAGTGTGTGTATGTGCCCATGGGGAGTAAAGGGGGTGGGTGGAGGAAGAGATAGAATCTTAAGCTGGTTCCATGCTCAGTGCAGAGCCTGATGTGGGACTTGATATCATGACCCTGAGATCCTGATCTGAGCTGAAATAAAGAGTTGGATGCTTAACTGACTGAGTCACCAAGGTGCCCTTCTAGGTCTTTATGTCTAAATGTGAATATGTAAACAAGAAAATTTGAATTTTGCTTTTTTCAATCTTTGTTTTTTAACTAGAATGCTTGCAGTACTTACTTATTCTGATTACTGATATATTTGGTTTTATTTTCCTATTTTATTTTAATATGCATATTCTTTTGGGTCAACTGGGCTTTTTACCTTCAATTTCCTTATTTCCCTTCTAATAGTTTGGAAGTTATATATTTTGTAAAAATTATTTTAATGACTAATGTAGAAAATCTGCCCATTTCAACAATAAATTCTAGAGTTAATTGATATATATCTGTTGCTCAGTTAACAGTATTAACACAGATTGAGTCACTTAAAACCACACATTTATTATCTCTCAGTTTCTGTGGGTCATGTGTCTGGGAACAGATTAGCTAGGTCATCTTCTCAGAGTCCCTCAGGGTTAAAATGAAGATGTCTTTGACTTAATAAATGTACTTGTTTTTTATTAGACATTTAGCTTTTTAATATCTACAGTCTTTTGGAGTCTGAATCCATATTGGTTATATTTTCTGCATTAACTCATGCTAGCTTGTTTCCAGTTAATTTTAGAGCCTTATTTTATTGTGAGTTTGGATACCTTTTACTCTTACCTTTGGAAAGTCTTTGAGACCAGGTCTTTGGTGTGTTCTTCCAAAGAGGTTTTTTATTTGGTTTATGCTAGGCATCTCAGGGCAATCATTTAAAGGTCAGATTTAGGGGCACTTGGGTGGCTCAGTGTGTTAAGCCTCTGTCTTTGGCTCAGGTTGTGATCTCAGGGTCCTGGGATCAAGCCCCACATTGGGCTTTCTGCTCAGCGGGGAGCCTGCTTCCCCCTCTCTCTGCCTGCCTCTCTGCCTGCTTGTGATCTCTCTTTCTCTCTGTCAAATAAATAAATAAATAAAATCTTTAAAAAAAAATAAAGGTCAGATTTAAACTAAATTTAAGGTTTGTGGATTTTTCAGACTAGTAGTTACTACAAATTCTGGCCTCAAATCCAAATTGATGTAGATATTGGTTAGCATATTAGGTATTACTTAGTTCTCAGAACATGAATTTATTTTTCTTGGTCCTACCAGAGCAAGGACAAACATAGACATGTGAAACTTGGGAATTCCATTACATCACGTTCAGTTTTAGTGATTTAGTAGGAAGCTCAAATATGAGCTTCCAGTTGTGTTCTCCTGGTGGGGTCATGCAGACAACACTTAACTTCCAGCCACAGTGAATGTATTGCCAACTAGAGAAATACACCAGAGCCTTGAGGTCCAGAGTTTTTATTAAGGGTCAGTCATATGGACATGACTGACTATTTTTATATTTGACCTTAGTCTCCAGCTGAGAGTCAAATTGATTCTGCATGGGCCAAGGCTATCACCATAAATCATACTGTTAACATTGACTATCTGGTATGGTCCAAGACCATCAGGTAAACAAAGATATTTTTATTAGGCACGGCATTCCAAGGTCCTAGAGGTTATTTCCTAGGAACAAATGACAAGGGAAATATCTCTCTTGGGACAAGATTAATCTTTTATTAAATAGTTTGTATCTTCACTGTCTCCCTGTGTGGGTTTCCCCTATACCTAACCCCCTTATTTTGCCTTTTAAAGTTGTCTCACTTGATAAGGCCTAGATTTATTTGGGATCTCAGATCTAGTCTTTCACCCTAGTACATCCCAGGTTTTATTTCTAGATAAATAGTATAATGGATGGCATATTAAAACCTAAGTTCTGGTCTATTTGGGATGGACACATCCCTCAGACCAAACACTGGCTCCATATTTGTCTCACCTCTAAATTCATGATGCCTTATCATTTTTGGCTTTTAAAGAATTATCATACTTTCTTATCCTCCCAGACATGAACTGAACTGAATGAATTTTTTTTAATCTAAAAGTTTTAATTATAGTGAACTGAGTAGATTTTATAAACATCTAATTGTCTATATTTTTAGTAATGAAAATTAGGGCATCTGGAACTTAAATCTTAGAAACATTTTTGCATCCTTGCATTTTACACGGAACCAACTGGTGAAAAATAGCTTCTTAAAATTACCTTACCTGAAACAGTCTCCTTTGAAGTAAAATTCCTATTAAGGTATACCCTCAAGAAAATCCCTTACATGAGGCTTGAGAGTCTCCTGACCTCCATTTTCCCTTCTCTAGGAAAACAGGTTCAATTTAAAGACTTCAGTTGTAACCACAAGCAACTTAAACAAAAATTTCTTACTCTTTCCAGCAAGAGGCTGTCTATTTGCAATTAGAGAGGAGGATACAGAATACCAAGTCCTCTTTTATTCATCTCTCACTTGCTTGCTCTTTTGATACACCTCTATGATCTATCTTGGTTCCCTTGTTCTGAAAAAGATTAAGGGATAGCTTGCTAATCAGAATCTCCAAGAAGGTAAAAGACGATATGATTACACATCACACACATGGATACTTTCTTTCTGCATTCAGTAATATAGTCGCCCCCTGCACCATTTTCTGGATTGTCCCACAAGGGACTTGACTGTGGGCAGTAAGGAAATCCCTCTGGAGTCTGTTCTCATTTTAGCTCTGTGATCTACTCTCATAGGGCTAATGGAATCCAGAAACTGTAAAGGCAGCTGAACATTGTAAGCACCCCCCCACCCTTTTTTTGGTAGAGTCACTGAAGGTTAAGCCTAATGTTTAAATTTATTAGATTAAAAATGAATCAGAGGGAAAGAAGATAAAGTGAAGAAAGGAAAGGAAGAAGACAAGGAAGGAAGGAAGAAGTTTGGTGAGGAGGCTATATTGTTTGTTTATATTAAATTACATTCCAGTGATAGTGGAAAATATTTGAGAATGTTGATTATGATCTATTATTCTCCCATGGTAAAATTTTAAATCAGTTGAATATAAAACACTTCTACTCTTCTAACTTCACAGATGAAGAAAGGGTTAACTAATTGGAACTTAATTGTAGTTTAGACTCAGAAGTTTGCTTTTTAATATCATGTAGAGTGAATGAAAAATTTGTGTGCCAAGACCAAGTTTTCTGACTCCTAACCTTAATTTTCTCACAGAAGGAATAGGAAAAGAAACCTCTGGAATTTTTTTCCAAATGCAGACATATTTTAATTCTTGGATCCTATTAATGGGAATGTAGTATATTGATTTTCTTTTCTTATTTTCTGAGCGGCAAAATAGTGCAATATTTAAAAATACAGTGATATAAAAAGTTTCCCCCCTCATTGGGCTTTGAGCACTGAAATTAAAGTTTCTCAGAGGTGATTTCCCACCACATACGGCAAAGGTTCAGCAATGTGGATCTTTCTGAGACTGAGATTTATTTTTACTTTCCCAGAGGTTTCTGAGAATTGCCTGTTACTGCTCTTTGACTATCTTCAGAGATTGTGTGACCTGGTGTGTGACCCTCAGCGTATTAAAATTCTGAGATAATGAGGTCAAAAAAGAAAACTCCACAGTTTATGGGCTGTCATTAAAAGACATGGGGCTGTAAATAAGATGATTATTTGCAAATAGAAATAGAAAAAAAGAGATGATCTTAGAGGATATTTTTTGAGTCCTCATTATCTCTAGCCTGTAGTAGTGTCCAGTTTGCTTATCGGTCCCCTGCCTAAGTGACCTCCATCCAAGTGCTCCTTCTGATATGATTGTATTACTGCCTTGCCTAGAATTCCTCAGTAATTCACCATTGTCTAGAGGGGGAAAAAATCTACTAAATTTTGTCGCATATCTCCTAGAGTTCTATGTGATCCATTTCCCTGTCCATTTCGTCTAAGTTACAGTAATGAGCTCCCTGCCATCCCCCTCAAACCTGACGTTCTTTCTCATGCCTCCTTATAGGTTTCCCTTAACTTTCTTCACTTTGGAAAAACCCTTCTATTCCAAACTCTTGTCTGCTCCCTCCCCTACTTTGTTGTTAACTTTTAACCAGCCAAATGCCTACTAGGCTTTATAATAAAAATTTGTGAGGCTTTTCTTAACTACCCACCCTGACTTGGGTAGATCTTCTTATATATCCCTCTGTGGGTGGCTGGATAATGCCTCCCAAGGATGTCTAGGTCCTAATCCCTAGGACCTCTGAATTTTACTTTATATGACAGGTATGACTCGGCCAGTATGACTAAGTTCAGGATCATAAAAAGAGAGTATTCTAGATTATCCAGGAGACCTTCCAGTGTAATCATACATGTCCTTGTACAATGCAGGCAAAATGAAATTAGACGTTAGATGACATTAGCGGCAGAAGTAGAGATTGGAGTCCTGTGCTTTAAAGTTGGAGGAAGGGGTCACAAGCCAAGGAATAGACATAGCCACTAGAAGCTGGAAAAAAACAAAGAAATTAATTCTCCCCTAGAGTGTATAAAGGAAGCGTGGCCTTGCCAACATTTTGGTGTCAACCTGGTGAAACCCATTTTGGACTTCTGGGCTCTAGAAGTACAAAGAATACATTTCTGATGTTTTAAGCCACTGAATTTGTGATAACTTGTTACAGTGACAATAGGAAACTAATATACCTTCTCTTGCTTGTACATTCCTCCATTTTAGCAAGTGTTTCATGCTTTTGTAGTCATTTGTGTACTTGCCTTTTCTACTCTAATCAGATCCAAAAACTTGGGTTATTATGCCACTTGTGCTGTCCTGAAGTGAAATTCACCTGCGCTCATAATTTGAAAAATCAATACAATGTCTTACCTGTAATATATGGAGAAATGAAAGGACAATTAAAATTTATAATAAAATGGTATCTATTTCTTGGTGTAAATAGTAAGCGTGATTAAATGTCAGGACAGGGACACCTGGGTGGCTCAGTTGGTTAAGCAGCTGCCTTCGGCTCAGGTCATGATCCCAGCGTCTTGGGATTGAGTCCCATATCGGGCTCCTTGCTCGGCGGGGAGCCTGCTTCTCCCTCTGCCTCTACCTGCCACTCTGTCTGCCTGTGCTCGCTCTCTCTCTCTCCCTCTCTCTGACAAATAAATTTAAAAAAAATTAAGTATCAGGACAACTAAGATAGTCAGACACTGGCTCAAATATATAGGATAATTGTGAAAGTGACAGCTTCATATGCAAACCAATGCAGGTGTGTTTTGTTGATGACTCAAATCCTGAAAGAATAATTACTGATTTCTTTAATTTTTCCTATTTATTATTATTTTTATTGTTTATAAAATCATGTAGAGTTCTTGGCAACTTCCAAAAACAAAACAAAACTCAGTATGTATAATTATTCCTAAACCTGCATAATGATTGCCTTCTTGGAGAATTCACTATAATTTAGAACTGTAAAAAATTTTTTTGTGTGTTTTGGTTAATAGACATTAACTCAGATAATGTCATAGATGTTTTCACCACATGAATGTCTGGTAAGAGATTGGGAAATCATGTGGGAGATGGGGCATTTCTTCATGTGTGAAGTATTCTTTGACCTTTAGAATGTCCAACATCTTGATTCTCTGCCTACCAAATGCTGAAAGAATCTTGTAATCATTATAGCAACCAGGAATGTCCCCACAAACATCCAGAATCCTTCTCTGAGAACCACTGCTATGTATTCACAGCTCTTTGTAACCAGTGAGTGTGTCTTAGTCATCGAGATAATCTCCAAATCTGTCTTGGCTTCTAACACATAGCAGGTGTTAAGCACCTGCATGTGGTGTGAAGAAAAGGTTGTGTAAATATTGTACAGTGTTTTTTTTTTTTTAATATCAATATGGTCAAGGTGATTGATAATGTTCAAATCCTCTATATCATTTTTGTTTGTTTTAAACAGCTTTATGGACATACGATTTATAGCATACAATTGACCCAAAGTGTACAATTCATTGGCTTTAGTCTATTCATAGAGATATGAAATTATCAGTATCATCAGTCTTAGAACCTCTTTTATCACCTCAAAAAGAGATTCAGTATTGTCTAGCCATTGATTGCGTATCTCTGGATTTCCCTCAACCCTAAACAATTACTGATGTGCTTTATGTTTCTAGATTTGCTAATCTGGATATTTCATATAAATGGACTCCTGTAATACTGTCTTTTGTGGGTGGCTGCTTTCATTTATTGTTTTCAGGATTCATCCTTGTTACAATATGTATCAGCACTTACTACATTTTTCGTGGTCAGATAATACATCATTGTATGGATATCTCACCTAGTGTTTATTCATTCAGTTAATCAAACCTCCTTCTTCTCTTTATCCTCTATCATTTTAAGTTTTTCTGTATTTGCCGAGATGTGTTAAAACTTAAAATTTCCTATTGTGATTCTGCAGCTGTTAATTTTTAAAATTTTGTCCATTGCTTCATATATTTTGAAGAATTTTAGGCATTTATACATTTATGATTGTATATCTTCCTGCTTTACTGACTCTTTTATTGTTATATGTACTCTTTACCCCAATAATAAATATTCAGTCTTGAAGTCTATTTTATATAATACTTATATATACAAGCCAGCTTTCTTATACTTCCTGCTTGCATCATATCTTTTTCTACATGTTTGCTTACACATTTTCTATGTATACAATTGGATCTTGCTTTTGTATTCATTCTGATAATCTCTTCCTTGTAATTGGAAAATTTATTCCATACACATTTAATGAAATTATTTTTATGTTTGGATTTGGGTATACCATCATGTTATTTTTAGGGTTTTTTTCCTTTTCTTAGCCTCTTCTGAATATTTTATAGAATCAGACTTTAATGTTTATTGACTGTGTCACTCTAAATCTTTGAATACATTATAAACTTCTCAATTTTTTCTTTAAAGTCAGATGTATTTTATTTTTTTTATTTATTTTTTTAATTTATTTATTTGTCAGAGAGAGAGGGAGAGAGAGAGAGAGCGAGCACAGGCAGACAGTGGCAGGCAGAGGCAGAGGGAGAAGCAGGCTCCCTGCCGAGCAAGGAGCCCGATGTGGGACTCGATCCCAGGATGCCGGGATCATGACCTGAGCCGAAGGCAGCCGCTTAACCAACTGAGCCACCCAGGCGTCCCAAAGTCAGATGTATTTTAAATAAATTGACATAAAATAGTTTTTTTTTTTATAATTGCTCATGCTTTTGTAATAATTCATGAAATCATTTATTGCCATTTGGATACTTTTCATTCATTCCTAAAGATCTGAATTTCCCTCTGGCATGATTTCTCTCCAGCCTAAAGGTCTTCCTTTATTATTTCTTGCACCATTGCCTTGTCACGACAGATTGCCTTAGCTTTCCTTTGAGGTGACTTGTTTGATCATGGGTCCTTGGAATTAATCCAATTTGGAGTTTGCTAAGTTTTTGAACCTATAAATTTTTATCTTTCACCTAATTGGGAAGCTTGCTGTCATTATGTGTCCAAATAATCTTGTTCTGTCTCATCGTCTCTCTCCTCTTCTTCTGGGGTAAATACTTGTATATAATACCTTTTGAAACTTGTCCCATAGGTCCCTGATCTTTTTGTTTTACCAGTCTTTTTCTCTCTCTTCTTCAACTATTAGGCTTCTTTTTCATCTGTCTTCAAGATCATCAACATTTCTTTATCATTTCTATGCTCTTTTGATACTAATCCAGTGAATTTTTAATTTGAGATCTTCTATTTTCACTTCTAAACTTTCCATTTGGTTCTTTTTTTCTCTATTTCCTGCTTATGTGCTCTGTCTCTTAATTCAACACAGGTGTATTTTCTTTTACCTCATTGATGATAGTTAAAATAATGGCATTACAGTCCTTGTCTAATTATTCTAGCACCTGGGTCATCTCAGGGTTATTAGCTTGTATCAGTTGTCTTTTCCTTTGAGAATGGGTTATGTTTTCCTGGCTTTTGGTGTGTCAAGTGATTTTGGGTTATAAACTGGGTATTATAAATGTTGTGTTGTAGATTGTCTGGGTTGTATATATTGTTATATTACAACAATATATTGATTGTTAATATCATCAAAACATTGATATTTTAATTTTTCCAGGTTATTAACTCTGGTAGATGAAAATTGCTAACTGTCACACCTGTGGTAGACAATGGCTCAGTATGGAGTTCAGTTATATAAACCTCAGGTCTTAGAAGCTTTTGATCATCCCTATGCAAGCCTGATTCAAGGGTTAGCTCGTCATTTTCTTCTCTGCCTCGCTCCATTCTTGAATTCCTTTTTCACTCTTATGGTTCTGCTTACCCTACGGCTCCTTTCTCTGATTTCTCTGGGCAAAAAGATGATTAGTTTTTGGTGCTTTTCCTTTTTTTTTTTTTTTTTTTTTTAATCATAGTTTTAACCATCACTTCAACTATGGCTGACCTCAGGGTAAAGCTGCAACAAAACAAGGAGCTCAGTCCAAGTTTCAACTTTCCCCCAAAATATGTCAACTTATTAGTCTTCAGATCCTTTCAGATCCTTCCTTTTTTTTTCTTCCTTTTTGGCCAGGGTTGACGACTATTCTCTGTGGGAGGATTGGTTTCTTAAAGCTTACTCTTCTGTATCAAAAGCATATTAATTTCATTTTCAGAAAAAATTTTTTACAAAGCTATAAAAATAAATCATAACTAGTTAAGCTTTATATTATTTTACATGAACTTGAAGTTGTCATGCACAATTCATGACATATGTTCTTCTTACATATAAACAACCGATGGTGTTAGACTGGCATTTGCCCTGTAAATGCAACAGTTTATATGTACACACACACACACACACACACACACACACACATGTTCAGAACTCTGGAAAGCAGTGTGCTTGTTCAAAGCTACAACAAGAATGGGAAGGTTCTGTGATAATTTTGCAAATAGATGAAAATACTAGTGGGCTTTCTTGAACTCACCCTGGGTGTTAATTGCCCCTATTTCTGAAGACAGCAGGGGAGAGGGAAGTTGGCAAGGAAGAGTAAGAGCAGCCAACATTGCCTTCTCTTTTCTCTGTGCTCTATTGAAAAGAGGATGAAACATCACAGAGAGATGAAAATCTTTTGGTTTGCTGTGAATCAGGTCAGCATGTTTGATGACTCAGGGAAGGCATTGATAGGTACCATGTTAGAAGAAGAAAGTAACAGCAAGGGCAGGTTATGAACACATTGTTCTGCCTGTGAAATAGCCACTTGCCTACTTGCCCTACATGAAGAATGATTCATCCAGGCAAGAACACCCTGTAGGGAAGTGGATCAAAAGAGAAAACCAGCAAGTGAGATGAACTAGCACAGGGCTTCTCCAACTTTAGCGTGCACGCCAATTTCCTGGTGTGCCTTGTTCAAATGCAGATTCACACTCAGGAGTTCTGGGTGGGCCCGAGATTCTGCATTTCTAACAAGTTCCAGTGTGGTCCAGATGCTGCTGCTCTAAGAAGCAACAAACCAGAAGCTTTCCTGTAGCAGCATTTTACCTAGAGCTGACCCTGATGCCAGGTGAGGAGAGTGAAATGATGATTTCATTTATTTTACTGCCAGGGAAAATTCCATGGGGGAAAGTGGAAACATTTTTGCTTGAGTTGGTCAATTTTTTGTGCATATTCAAAATATGTTGTTAATTTGTTATCAGGGATAGCACTTATCAAGTTCCCTCTCATTCTGGCTGCTGTGCAACACCACCGCTTGTCATGTGCTATGAGGTGTCCACAGCTGTGTTATTGATGCTGATGCAATTTTCCTCGCTAATAATTATTATAAAACTACTGTTTTAAGTTGGAGATTATTTTACCTTGGTATTCTTCCTGTGGTTCACATTACTTTACATCTGTGGTTTTTTCTCCTCCATGTATTAAGGAAGAAAAATCTATTTCTATTTGCAATTATGCATGGGTTTTATGTTATAGTTTAATTTACTCTAGTGTTTCATACTTGGGATCATAAAACACATAGGGAGAATTCAATAGTTTATTCTCTGCTTTGCCACCATATTCTCTGAAAGGCAAAGTGAGATGCATAGGACAAATAATTGCCAGGCTTCTTCTGGGTATGAAGGGCAGTTTAGAAAGCAAGGACACCAAAGTGTTAGACTCTTAGAAAGTAGGGTATTTAGATAGCTTAATAGGGCGATGAGAAATAATATCAGAAAAATATTGAAGAGGAATCCGATAGCTATGGTTGGCTAATCTTTAAAATATAATCTTGAAAATTTATCTGACCCCTGAAAACTAATCTTATTAACATTGTCCAAACAAAACTCAAGCACTGTCTTTAGTCTCACAAGTGCAGTGTTTTACTCTGAAGGTTAGATGCTCATTGAGGATTTATACTCTCAACAAATATTTAGCTGTTCCTAAAAGACATTGTTGAAAGGCACAGATGAAAAAATTACATTTTGATCCAGTAGGAAAGAAAATCTGGTTCTCCCATGACATAATAAAGATTAAAAAAAAAAGAGCCTGGTTCTTAAATAAATTAAAATGATGATTAAAAGAATATTAAATCAACCACATAAATGAGAGGTAAATGATTTAGTGGCTCAAAGGAGATGGACAGAACCACATTCTTCTGAAAGTTCTGGAAGAGGTTCCTGGCAAAGGAGAATCAAAGAACCTGGCCTTGAAGGATTAATGGGTTTTTGACAGGCATAGGAAGCTAGCCATGCTTGGAGCCAAAGGGACCTCACTGTCAGGTGCTCACATGATCATAAACTTAGGGACAGGGGAGTGTGAGTATGTTTAGACAATAAATACTGTAAATGAGTTATAGGTAAACTGAGCCTCACCTTGGTCTACTCAGCCTCAGCTGCTTACTCCAGTGAGGTATATAAATGTTACCATTTTCGTGCAGATTTAAATTAGTGTTTTTATTATCTATTACTCTGAAATAAACTGCTCCTAATGGTTTCAGAGAGCCTTTCTCCTTCCACTTGTTTCCTTCTCATGATTCTCTGGGTTGACTGGGTGGGATTTTCCACTGATCTCATATGATACCCCTCATGTAAAAACAATCAGACAGTAACTGAGGCTGAATTCATCTATAGTCTTGACAAAGATGCTACCATAGCTGGAGCTCTCTTCCTCTCCATATGGTTTCTCCATTTAGACTGTCCATCAAGAAAGTAGGACTTCTTACGTGGTGATTCAGGGTTCCCAAAAGTGGGCATTCCAAGAGAAAGGAATTAAAATTTGCCCATTGTCTTAAATACTAGTTTTACAATTGACACCTCTGCCATGTTCTATTGGTTAGTATGTGGCAGGGAGTCCAGTTTCAGTGTGGAAAGCATGTGAATATCGAAAGAAGTGGTTCATTGGAGATCATATTTGGAAACTAGCTCTCCCTGGAAGCAATGGTGAAGGTTTAAATATGTAATGTCAACAAAAATTTAAATAGGAAAACCCCATTTTTGTCTTCTTAAAGACTTTTTTTTTTTTGGCTCATTTGGTGATCAGTTTGGCATGTAGTGAAGAGAAAATCAAGGACAAAGCTAAGATTTGAGCCTGCATAGCTGAAAAAATCATGGTATTATTAGTAATGATAACTCAGGCAAAAGAAAAACTTAAGGGGACTTATTCAGACAAAAATGATGTGAAGAAGTATATCTTAAGTATAAGATTATGAATTTGATTGGATAATCTGGGTTTCCAACAGAACACTCATAGTATATGAAGGCAGGTGCTCGAGAGCATCATTCATAGTGAGGTGAGGGCAGGAGATGCAGGTCTGAAAGTCATGCACCACGTCTGGAGTTTGTCCATTCTTCGTTTTTGATGCTGTGCTGTGTGTATATCTTCATTTGACTTGTCTTTTCAAAAAAGCTGCCTTAAATTTTCTTAAATCTTTACATCATGTCTGTGACAGGCAGAATATTGGTCCCCCTAAAGATGTCCATGCCCTAACCTCTAGAATTTGTGAACGTGTTGTTACATGACAGGACGATTAAGGTTACAGATGAAATTAAGATTTCTAATCATCTGACCTTAAAATAAAGCTGTTCTCTTGGATTATCTCTTGGGCCCAGTATAATCACAAGGGTCCTTAAATGTCCTGAAGCAATTTGAGAACTTGACTGGCCATTGTTGGCTTTGAATACAAAAGGAGGCCACAAGTCAGGGAATGTGGAAGCCTGTAGAGAGAGGAGATGGCAAGGAAATGGATTTGCCCCTAGAACCTCTGTAAGAGATGTAGCCTTCCTAACACCTTGATTTTAGCTCATTACATTTCAGATGTCTGACCTTCAGAGCAGTAAGACAATAAATTTGTATTTTTTTTTAAGTTACTAACTTTGTGATAATTTCTTGTAGCAGCAATAGGAATTCGTTTTTTTTTATATCTAGTATGGGGCTGCTGTGGCCAAAAAATGTGAAAGTGGCTTTGGAATTGGGCAGTGAGCAGAGGCTGAAAGAATTTGGAAAACAGAATGAGCCTGGATTGTCTTCAAGAGACTGTTAATGGAAATGTAGATGTTAACAACTCTGCCTCTACGGGCTCAGAAGGAATTGGAGAAAACATACATTATTTTAGCAAACACTTAAATCAGTATGAACAGACTATTAGGAGAAATAGGACATTGAAGCCTCCACCAGTGAGGATTCAGATGGAAGTGAAATGAGGAGCATGTTATTGGAAACAGGAGGGGAGTAGATTCTTTTAGTGGCAAAAACTTAGCTGAATTTTGGCCTGAGGCTATGTGAAAAGCAAAGCTTGTCAATGATGAACTTGGTTATTTAGCTGTGGAGACTTAACTAGCGAAGAGTGGAAGGTGTAGCCTTGTTACTTATAATGCAACAGGAATGCCTTCCATCGCACTTCTTCCGGAATCTCAATTCCTAAACATCCCACTTTCCAACCACAGTCTACTCTCTTTTTATCCCATTTCCTCTGCTCATGCCCTGAATGCAACATATTTTAAATCCTACTTGCTTCTACTGTTCATTGATTTTCACCATTCTACACCTCTCTTTGATAGTTCTAGAACTAAAGTAAATGAGCGATTTGACATCTTGAGTGTCAGCTTGCTATCTTTAATGGCATATCGTCTTCCTCCAAAAGATGTTTTGTAAAACAAAACAAAAAACAAAAGAAGCCCTAATGCCAGCCACAATAAGATCTTTTTTTTTTTTTTAAGATTTTATTTATTTATTTGACAGACAGAGATCACAAGTAGGCAGAGAGAGAGGAGGAAGCAGGCTCTCCACGGAGCAGAGAGCCCAATGCGTGGCTCGATCGCAGGACCCTGGGATCATGACCTGAGCCGAAGGCAGAGGCTTTAACCCACTGAGCCACCCACGCGCCCCCACAATAAGATCTTTAATGTAATGTTGCATTTGGCCATAATGAAGGGTGTAAAGCAGCTAAAAGAACAACCTGAGTATCCTGCATTTTAAATCCCTTTTTACCGATAACTCTTGTTTTCTTTCATCATTTGGGATTGAATACAGCATACGAACTTTTATAAGAGGATCAAGGTAGAAGAAACAGGTGGAAAAATCCTGCCATTTCTACCAATTATCACACATCTTGGGGAAAATTAATTTATTCATTTACATTTGCACTGAACATTTATTAAGCATCTATTTTCTGTCAAGCACTGAGATAGAAGCTGGGATTCAAAGATGAGCAAAGGCAGATAAAAACAATTGCCAAATATGTTTATTAGAATAAGAATAATTTGTAAAGAAATGGATAGTTTATTTTCTGTCTACATATTATTTGTTCAAACAAAAGACACTGATTATGTCTCTAGTGGACCCCTTCAAAACACATATGTGAAGAAAAGGATTGATAGTAAATTCCAAGTTGACTTATTTAATTAAAATATACTTAGAGGAATTTTAGAGAGACAGGGCAGAAAGAACTCAGGAATAAATCCTGAGAGTGTACTTATGGTAACACAACCTTCCCTAAAACCCCAAAATGGTTTTTAGAAACAAGTATTTATACTTGCCCACACCACCATCACCTGTAGGTCATCTGTGGTTCTATCCCACTGTCCCTTCACTATTCTGGATTCTGAGTGGAGGTAGCATCCTTTACCCAAGGCAAATCATTTTTATTGGAGAGAGGAAATAGCAATATTGAACAAGCCAGTGGCTGTAAAACATCTACTCACACATGGCTTATGTTCTACTCACATTCCATTGACCACAGCAGATCAGATGGCCAAGCTAATGTCAATGTGTGAGGGGAGATAACGTCTCTTAAAAGAGAAGGAGAGAAAATACTTGGGAATAATAAATTGATATTTATTAAATAAGATGTAAGTGGTTCTTTGGAAAGACAGAGTAGAGAGCTCGAGGGGGAAGGGGGAGAAGACCATACATTGAAAATAAATTTAGCGGTGTTTTAGAAATTCTAATTAATATGGATCATCTAGGGGCACCTGGGTGGCTTTGTGGGTTGAAGCCTCTGCCTTTGGCTCAGGTCATGATCCCAGGGTCCTGGGATCAAGCCCCGCATCAGGCTCTCTGCTCAGCAGGGAGCCTGCTTCCTCCTCTCTTTCTCCCTGCCTCTCTGCTTACTTGTGATCTCTCTCTCTGTCAAATAAATAAATACAATCTTAAAAAAAAAATGGATCATCTATGGCTAAAGAGGAAGACTGGTGTATTGAAAAAGGTTAAGTTGCAGATAACAGAACATAATCTAATTGATCAGAAGAACAGTTTTTCTCCAACAAATAGAAACTCACAAAATTATCGAAAAGGCCAAGAATCAGTTCTAGGCTAAGGTTAGGGAACGATTTCTCGACTCAGAACTGATCTACTGCAGTTGTTAAATTTACTTCTGCCTTCACAGAAAACTGTAATCCCGGAAGATGCTGTCACCACTGCTGTTTGCAAAACGTACTAGCTCTCCCATGGAAATGCCAGGAAAATAAGCTGCAGATTGAGAAGTTGCTAATAGAGCTCTAGAGCCGCTATCATATCTGCTGTATTCTGTGCCAGCAAAATAAATGTACTCCCTGCCTATCTCACATGACTTTTGTAGAGATCAAAGTTTACACAGGGTATAAATTGGTGGAACGTGAGTCACACTAAGAAACTTAGCTATGAGAGAATCTGGGAAGGTGTTATTTTTTTGTAATAGAAAGGCTTTATTTAATCTTTATAATAATTATGCTATTTTGTTACAGTGTTCCTTTGACTTAGATGCTAATCATACAAATAAAGAGAAACAAAACTTAATTAGAATTGGATAAACATCACACTTGGTTTATATTGTCTTTTTTCAGCAGTGTGATATTTCAGGTAAAAAAATTCAAGAGTCCTAAGAATTGAAAGACATTGTTCTAAGGCTGGTGAGAAAAAAGAAAATTAGCAATGATTTACATTTAATCAACTCTCATTTCAAGAGAGAATGTGCTGATTAACATTTGACAGAAATTGATGAAATTAAACATACTTTTGTTTACCTAGTCACTTTTTAAAAAATTTAGCACTTAAGCTACAGGGAAGTTGAAAGAATAGTATGTGTATACCTCATTATCATTTACTTATTTTATCAACTATTGCCATATTTGCATTCCCGCTTTCCCTCATAAATACATGCTTTACTCTCTATATCTCTCCACACGAGTGACTTTTTTGCAGAACCATTTGAAAGTAAGGTGCATACATCATGACACTTCACCCCTAAATAATTCAACACAGAACTTATCTTAATAACAAGGACATTTTCCTACATAACCACAATACCATTAACATATCCACGAATTTTAACATTGACTCAACGGGGGAAATGTAACTTTTAGCTTCCTCTGCATTAAAAAAGAGGTTGGAATGGATGTTTACTGAACCCAGGCACATTATCTTCCATTTTCAAGTTCAAGAACTGCCTTCCCTCATATAGGGGTTGACTTTGATGTCTAAAGATGTCACTATCCTGTCAGTCCCCGAATGTGAATTTTCTACTCAATTCCATTCAAAATCATTCCCCTTCTGGATAGATATTATCATAACTGTAGCAATTTATTCCTGTTATGCCCCGAGAATAAACTCAGGGTAAGTTGAACTTGCAGCACCAGAGTCAGGCTCTGAAAGAACACATCTCTTTGGTGTCAGCAACTATGGTTTTGGTCGTGGAATTCATTTTCAAATTGATGAACAGGGAGAAAGTGGGGTGGTTGGTTTTCCTGTGTGGTCTTGATGATGTTCTCAATAAAGATGGAAGGAAACATGCTACATTGTTGCCTCTGTTACTTCTGTAGGTGATTCTGAAGCACGTTAATGTAAAATAAAAATTCAGAAGGAAAAGCCAAAAAAAGGTTTTCCTTTATAAATTCTATAGAGTTGGGGCACCTGGGTGTCTTAGTCGGTTAAGTGTCTGCCTTTGGCTCAGGTCATAATCCCAGGGTCCTGGGACTGGGCCCCGCTTTGGGGGCTCTCTGCTCAGTGGGGATCCTGCTTCTCCCTTTCCCTCTCCCTCTGCCTGTTGCTCCCCCTCCTTGTGCTGTCTCTCTCTGTGTCAAATAAATAATCTTTAAAAAAAAATTATATAGTAAGTGTAATTCAGTTCCTTTTGTAGCACTGAGGTGCAGAGTCACTACCTAGAACCACCACTAACTATAGCCTCTTTCATCTCCTTCATCTCAAGAGAGAGAGAGAGAGAGAGCTCAAAACATACAAAACAGACCTCAATAGACTTTAAGATTTTTATTTATTTATTTGACAGACAGAAGTCAGAAGCAGGCAGAGACGCAGGCAGAGAGAGAGGGGGAAGCAGGCTCCCCGCTGAGCAGAAAGCCCTATGCGGGGCTCGATCCCAGGACCCTGAGATCATGACCTGAGCCAAAGGCAGAGGCTTTAACCCACTGAGCCACCCAGGTGCCCCCTCAACAGACATTAAGAGCAGTCCAGATGGAGGGAGAGAAAGGTGCGGACTTCTAAAATAGAAAGAAGCAGCTCCCTGGGTTAATTTCCTCCGAAGGACCCTGCTTTTCTTTTGGAGATGTCATTACTGTAAATCAAAACTTTTCATATCCCCCCAAGTATGAGCATTTCTGGAAAAGTTCAAAGTTTACCGTTCTTAGATATTCCTTAAGCTGTCCATCCCCTGCAGGTTCAACTGCTGTCATAAGGAAGCTTTCATTTTGTAAGAATTTAAAATTAACCCAGATTAGACTTTTCACTGTGCTCCATTTTTTTCCTCTAGAAAGTTGAAACTTCTGAGATAAAAATTTCTGAAGCGATTAAAATTGATAAGAAAAGTGACTTATGAGGAAACCAATCTCCACTGAGGGCTAAGATACCATCTTTGGGCTCCTCAGTCATTTTGTAAAAAGTCTAGATTATTGGATAGTATTTTTTGATGCATATGTATGAAGGAGCTAATAGATATTAATTTAGTATTTATCAAACACTAAGATACTTTTTTGGGGAAACGTTCAATTACATGTAAGTCTAACAAAGAAGAAAGATAGGGGCGCCTGGGTGGCTCAGTGGGTTACGCCTCTGCCTTTGGCTCAGGTCATGATCTCAGGGTCTTGGGATCGAGCCCCGCATCAGGCTCTCTGCTCAGCAGGGAGCCTGCTTCCTCCTCTCTCTCTGCCTGCCTCTCTGCCTACTTGTGACCTCTATCTGTCAAATAAATAAATAAAATCTTTTAAAAAAGAAAAGAAAGAAGATATGTATGTTTAAGGGCAGTGACCATAACAGGAAATGTACATCTGTCTGTTTATGCTTTACTTAGTAGGGAGATACCATGATGCTTAAAAGATGGTCTTAGGAAATAAAAACACATTGTGATAGGCCTTAGAAAGAAAAATTTACTATTTTTTAGAAGATGAATTAAGAATATATTTGAGGATCTGCTCTGTTCAAATCACTATGTTAAAATAGATCTTTATTAAATAATGAAAGAAATTTTCATATATTCTCTTTAGAAAACAGGTACCAACCATCCAACTTAAACCAAAGAGAACACCATCTACCTCATGCCAAGCCCATTTCCACTCCCACACTTGTTCCACGTTCTACCATTCAACCTTTTTGAGTGCATCAATAGAAAAATACTGATTGATGCATTGAGAAAAGGATGCTGTTTCTATTCGTATGATTTGAAGAGAAGTATTTTTCTTTCTGACTTTGCACTGCTGTTAATGTATGATGTTTTAGTCTAGTGATATAGTAGAGGCAATGATTGAAACATGGATCATATGGGTACAACCTATCTTTCTAGTCCTATCTTCTGTGATATCCCAATATGGACCATGCTCCCCCAACTTTCTGAATGTTTCCTCAACCTTAAACATTCATATTTTCTTACTTAGGTTCTCCCTAAGCAGCCTTGGTGAAAGGATTCACATTTGTTTGGGAGGTGCAGGAAATATCAGTAGAAAAATACAAAAGTGAGACAGAGACAAGAAAGCAAGGAGTAAAGGATTATGAAGAAAGGGTTACAGGGTCTCTCCTATTGTAGGCAATTACTTAATTCCGTTGGGAAAACTCTGAGAGGCAACAGCAACCGTGGGAGGTATTAATTCCCCAGCTCTTCGGCTGGTCCTATCTGTGGAAAAGGCATTCTACCATTTCAGAGAAAGCATTCGGGCAAATGGGTAAAGACACTGGTGCTTGGAAGTTGGCCACTGAAGTTGGATACCCTGGGGATATGAGTTGGGATGAGTCTATTATTCCTGGCCTTGCTTATTCTTTTCCCTAGATCTTTGTTCCTGGTGTCCTTCTACCTTCTACTTACCCCATTTCTCCTCCAGTTATCCCAAATATCATTTCTTTGATATCATCTCTGACTGTCAAATAAGATTTATCCTTTCTTTATTATTCTCCATTACACCTATAATGGTTCTTGTACTATTTTGAACTGAGAATATTTGGGTACATGCCTCGTTTTCACTATTAAAAGAAGTGATTTTTAAAAAAACCCAGGGACCTTGTAAATTTGTATCTCTTTCAGGGTCTAGTAGAGTGTCTTGCGCACAGTTCATATTGTAAAAACTTTGTTGAGTGAATTTGCGGAATGGAATGTGTCCTGAGAACCAAATATTAGAGGGAAAGAAAATACTTGTATTTTTGTATGATCTAGCAAAATATAGATAAGTACATTTACTATTAAAAATACATCTCTTGGGTGCCTGGGTGGCTCAGTGGGTTAATAAGCTGCTGCCTTCGGCTCAGGTCATGATCTCGGGGTCCTGGGATCGAGTCCCGCATCGGGCTTTCTGCTCAGTGGGGAGCCTGCTTCCCTCTCTCTCTCTGCCTGCCTCTCTGCCTACTTGTGATCTCTCTCTCTGTCAAATAAATAAATAAAATCTTAAAAAAAATACATCTCTTAGTACCAAATGAAGCAAGGATTTCCAAAGAAAAATTCAAAGCATAAAGTGATTTGATAAAAATTCTTTTCAACCTGATTGTGATAACTTTTCTTCAGCTCTTTCTCTCAGCCTTTTGTTATCTAGTTTTAAGCCCTTAAATCCCACTTGTTAAATATGTTTTTTAGTATTATTTACAAAAGTATTTTAAATCCCATAGGACTGAAATCACCACAGTTGAATCTTTCATTATTCTCATACCAGGTGATATCTGTTCATCTTTGTCATTCTGAAGGTATCTCTTTTTTACTAACAGCAAACGATCTTTCTCCTGCTCTGTATGCCTTAGTGAACGTGTCTGATGTCTGTTATTTTCAATTTGCCTTCCTGCACCATTGCCCCGAGCTCTTTCTTGTTTATGGCCTTATTTCAAATTTAAAGTGCCATCTGCATAAATTTAATTTATTAAAATTATTTAAAATCATATTTTAAAGTAGATACTTCTTGCAATAGAAATAGGGAAAAGATCTTGATAGCCAGGCACATTTAGACTAAAGGAAAAAGAAACTGGAAAAAAAAAAAAGGTAAAATTATAGGAGTTTATTGGTTGGCTTTCGCTCAGTGGTTAAGAATTTCTCTCTAGCTCTATTTGAAAGATAAACATTTTAATGTAGGATTTTGTAAAACCATGGTCCATGGGTTAGAAATCATTCCAGTTGTCTGTGTCTTGTCTTGCCTTTACTTGTCCAGCATTTTTAGATGATAATTCATGAGTGAATGTGGATGGATCTATGTATAATAGATAGTTATTCTGTGATTCCATAGATGAATAGTACAGTCATCATGTGCAAATATTTTGCTAAATTGACTTTACAACTACAGAACTATTCTGATTACCAAATCTGATGCGGGGGTTTTTGGGGGATGGGAGGTTTCCCACACCACCGAGGAGTTAACTCCATTCTGACACTGTCTGCCTGGAGATAGCATCAGATCACACAGGTTAAGGGCTCAGTCCTATAAGACGGCCTCCTGCCCCGACTTCAGATGGCAGTCACGAACCCAGGTTGTCATCTGTGCTTCTGACCAACTGACTATAGGTTGGAGGTTCCAACAACTCCCTTTTTGGGCTCAACTTATTTGCTAGAGTGGCTCATAGAACTCAAAGCAGTGTTTTACTTACTAAATTATCAGTTTATTATAAAAGGCTATAAGGCAGGAATGGCCAAATTGAAAAGATGTACAGTGCATGGTATGGGGAACAGGCACAGAGCTTCTGTGCCCTTTCCAGATGTGTGACTGTAGCATCTTCATGTGGTCCCCAACCCAGAAGCCCTTTCAAACCCCCTCCTCCTCCTCTTCTTCTTCTTCTCCCTCTTCTTCTTCTTCTTCTTCTTCTTCTTCTTCTTCTTCTTCTTCTTTTTTTTGGAGACATAAATGCTTTAATCATTGGACATTAGTGATTGGTTCAATCTTCAGCCCCTCTCCCCAACCTGGAAATCAGGTGATGGGACTGAAGGTTCTGATCTTCTATTCAAGACTGTTTCCCCTGGCAACCAATCTCCCTCCTGAGGTACTTTCCAAAAGTCATCTCATTAACATAAACCCAATTATGAATAACAAGACGACCATTTCACCTTTATGGCTCTGAAGCCATAATTTTATAATTTCAGGAAGTGAGGACAAGAGACCAGGTATTATAACAAAAGATGCTCCTATTGCTCTTACTGCTCAGGAAGTTCTAAGGGTTCTGGAAGCTGTGAGCCAGGAGCTGTGGACAAAGACCAAATATATATGAGAAATAGATATTGCTGATTTGAAGGAACAATTTTATGTTTCTTATGAATAGCCACTAGCTTGGGATGAATTAATTAGTCATTGTATGGGAAAAATTAATATAAGCTCATTTTATTTTCCTTTTGAGTGAAAACTCCAAAAATGTTGTTTGTAATATTCTTTCCTAAATGTATGGATATCATCATCTTTAATCTTCAAAAAGGATGAGGGTTATGTTATGGCCCAGTAAGAGGGTAAAATCAACTACTATAATTAAAGCAACTCTTCATCTCTGCCATGATACTTTATGCAAAGTTTTATATGCTTATTGTATGTATTTCCATGTCCAGAGAATGAAATAAATGAGATAACACACAGTATTGGTCTATCAGTGTCTCAGCAGAGAAAGCTCAGATTTGAGTCATTTAAGTCTATAAGATGACAATTTTCTTATAAAACAAACCATTTTTTAAAGAATTCTGGGCTCGGGGCACCTGGGTGGCTCAGTGGGTTAAGCCTCTGCCTTCAGCTCAGGTCATGATCTCAGGGTCCTGGGATCAAGCCCTGCATCGGGCTCTCTGCTCACCAGGGAGCCTGCTTTCCCCTCTCTCTCTGCCTGCCAAATTTGTGGCCAAATTTGATGAAAAAAAAAATGAGGTTCTAAAGAAATGGTGGCATGAAGTCAAAGACCCTCTCCCTTCTTTGTAGAATTAAGGTAACTTTCATTTTATAGCTTTTGAGCTAAAATGACTTTTGTAAAGATTAAGCTCATTTAGATTTTTTTTAAGTATTTCAGCAGGATCTGCTGCAGGGATTTTGTTGTTTTGTTTGCTTTTAAATTAACCGTTTCAAGCTTTGAATACCTAAGGCTTTAGAGGGAGATCCTGATTTTCAATTATGTTGGCTTTTTATAAAGCTTGAGTTATGTAAGATTTCAATAAAAATTTGCTACCAAGTTGATTGCCTTACTGAATAGGTCACTTAAATTCCTTTAAATATCGATAATTTGTTCTTTGTGAAACAGTGTAAATTCTACATAAGTGTAAAAGAAGGCAAGTCTCAGATCAGCAGTAAATTATTCCATTTGGAAAAAAAAATATCTGCCTCTCTGTCTCCTTGTGACCTCTCTTTCTGTCAAATAAATAAATAAAATCTTAAAAAAAAAATTCTGGACTTGCTTCAAAAGACCAGATTTGAGTTCTACTTCTGTCCCTTACTAGCTGTGTGAATTTGGGTAAATTACTTAAATTTCCTAAGGTTTATTTTTCTCATTTTAAAAGAATTATGATTAAATGAGATGCTCTATTTGAAAATACATTGTAGTTATACCATACTTTAGAAATCATTATACAATTTACACTTGAGATATGGAAATTAAAAATCATCTTCAGAGGAAAAATACTTAACCTCATTGATTTGACATCTCATAACGCTTCACAATTTTTTGTTGTTGTTGCTTTTAACATACACAAAAAGTCTTCCTCTGTCTTAATATAAGTCCCACTTTTTGCCTGGTCATCTCAGGAGAGAATGTTTTATTATTTATGTTTCACCAGACAAGTAAATAAACAAATATGTCTGAATTCTACTAATTCTAGGATAGAGATCCTTCCTAGTGGATTGCATCTGGTTCCACCAAACAAGTATATTTCCAAAGCCTTATTTTTATTTTTGTTTTTTTTTTTTTGCATGAAAGCAGACCGCCCTGTGACTTTAGTTATGAAGAAATGTTGTTGGAAATCAATAAAACAGCAGGTTTTTCCTAATCCAACATCTTTTCTGTCAATAAAAGTATACAATTATGTGATGGAAAAATACAACATTTAGGGAGATTTCAGTAGACCTAAAGACTGTATTCTACCGGATATACTCAGAGACAGTTTGTAGGTGGCATGTTTAAACTTGCCCCTAAAGACTATTAATTTGTTATGATTGAAAGAGAACAGCTGGGTCAAGGACTGAGTTGAGAGCACAGCTGGGTAAACAGCAGTCTTTCACCCCCACCGAGGCTATGTCTGGTCAGAGCCACTATTTCCCACCAGTGTGTTTAGCCACCCAGGAATATCCCCTAATTTATCTTCTTGAGTTATATTCCCGATTTCTCAGAGCATCTGAAATGTCATCAATTCTGAGAGGAAGGGATCTTTAGAGTGCTAATATTCTGGGAATATTTTTACTTCCTTCTGTGTTGAGCAGTATTTGCTTCGGTATTGGAGAAACCCCATGAAATTCCTTATAAATTCCAAATTTTATTTCTGTGATGGTAGAAAGAGGCGGACTAGTCATCTGGGTGGCTACTAAGGAAGAATTGACAGTGGTTCTACTTCTCTGCACCTTAAAAGATAACAGGCCTGAATAGATGCTCATTTATGGGTGGGGGTGCTTCTGTGATTTTTTTGGCTACTATTTTGAGTGAAATGTATTTTTCCTATTCATTTTTAAATGGAAACACTATTTTTTATTTTTCATTGAGTTTTCTTTTTACTCATTTTATTGAGGTAAATTTCACATAACATGAAAGTTACCATCTTAACCATTTTATAATATACATCACAGTAGTTTTTATTGTACTCATAATGGGGTGCAACCATGACTACTGTCTACTTCCAGATCATGTTCATCACCTTGAAAAGAAACCCCAAACCCATTGTGCAGTCACTCTCTATCTACACTCTATCTACACTCTCTATCCTTCACCCTAGCTGCTGGCAATCACTAATCTATTTTCTGTCTCTGTTTATTTGGGTTACTGGAATTTCTGAGTCATATGACAACTCTATATTTGACTTTATATGGAAAGGCCAAAATGTTTTCCAATGGACCTACCACTTTACATTCTCACCAGCAATGTAATTTTTCCACATTCTTATCAATACTTGCAGTTTTCTGGAGTTTTGTTTGTTTGTTTAAAATATAGCCATAGTTGTGGGTGTAAAGTAAGATCTTTTTGTGGTATTAATTTGCATTTCCTAATGATAATGGTGTTCAGCATCTTTTCATGTACCCAGTGGCCTTTTGTATATCTTCTTTGGTTAAATATCTATTCAAAATATCTATCTTTGTTTATTTATTTTCTTTCTGTCATTGAATTTTGTGTTCTTTATGTATTCTGGATACTAGAGCCTTAACAGATTTATGATTTGCAAATGTTTCCTCCCATTCTGTTTTTTAGTTGTTGTTGTTTGTTTTTTGCTTTCTCTTTTTTTTTTAGGTTTAAAAATTTTTTTTTATTAACATATAATTATTATTTGCCCCAGGGGTACAGGTCTGTGAATCATCAGGCTTACATACTTCACAGCACTCACCATATTACATACCCTCCCCAATGTCCATATGTTTTTTGCGCTCTTGATAGTGTTTCTTGAAGCACAATGTTTTTAATTTTGACACAGTTCAATATATCTAACTTTTGTTCCCTGTACTTTTGGTATCATATTTAAGAAAGAGCTAATCTAAAGTCACAAGGACTTGCATCTATGTTCCCTTCTAGGAGTTATAGTTTTAGCCCTTAAATTTAGTTCTTTGATGTATTTTGAGTTAATTTTTCTGTATGGTGGGAGGCTAGGGTCAAAGTTTATTCTTTTGCATGTGGATATCCCATTATTCCATTACACTTGTTAAAAAGACTACTCTTTGCTCAGTGAATGATCTTGACAATCTTGTTGAAAATCAGTTGGTTATAGATGAATGTTTTATTTCTGGATTCTTGACTGTATTTCATTAAGTATTATGTTTATACTTACACTTTTTTGATTGCTATAGCCTTGAATTATGTTTCAAAAAAGGAATATGTGAATTCTGCAACTTTGTATTTCTTTTTCAAGATTTGCTTATCTATTCAGTGTCCCTTGCAATTCTGTATGCGTTTTATGATCCACTTATTTTTTTCTGGAAAGAAAAAGTGAGAATTTTGAGAGAGATTACATTGAATCTGTAACTAAACTTAAAGAGTATTGCTATGTCAACAAAATCAAGTCTTCTGGTCAGAGAACATATATGTCTTTCCATATTTGGGTCTTCAGTTTCTCTTAACAATGTTTTGTGGTTTTCTACATATCTTACATGTCCTTGACTAAATTTATTCCTAGATATTTTAACATTTTTGATGTTATTGTAAGGGAATTTTCTTAATTTCATTCACAGATTATTGCATGTATATAGAAATATAATTATTTTTGTATATTTATCTTATATTTTGCAACTGTGCTGAACTTGTATATCCTATAGATTTTAAGTGGATTTTTCAGCTTTTCTATATACATAGATTATGCCATCTGCATGATTCTCAGTAAATCATTATAATCATCTATTGTTATATATATATATACATATATATATATAATTTTACTTCTTGCTGTCCAATGTAGATGTCTTCTTATATATATATTTTTTCTTGTTTAATTGCCCTGGTTTGAACTTCCAATACAAAGTTGAATAGAAGAAGGAAGAGAGGAAATTCTTGTCTTGGTCCTGATTTTAAAGGTCAAGCTTTCAGTCTTTCACCCTTTAGTGTGATATTAACTGTGAGTTTTTCATAAAGCGTTCCTTCTGTGTTTGTGTGTGCGTGTGTTTGGAAAAGTTTGGGAAGAATTAGCTAAATGTTTGGTAGAATTAACTAGTGAAGACATTTGGTTCTGAGCTTTTCTTTGTTAGAGGATTTTTGATCACTGATTCAGTTTTTTACTTACAGATCTATTTGGATTTTCTGTTTCTTAATCAGTTTTTTTGGTTTGTGAGTTTTGAAATATTTGTTCATTTCATTTAGGTTACCACGTTTTTGGTCATATAATCATTCTTATTATTCCCTTACAATCTTTCAATTTCTGTAAAGGTAATAATATTGTCCCCACCTTAATTCCTGATATTAGTGAGTTTAGTCTCTCATTTTTTGTTGGTCAGTGTAGCGAAAAATTTGTCAATTTTGTTGATTTTTATCAACCAACTCTTGGTTTTGTTGACCCTTACTTATCTCTGCTATACTCTTTACTATTTTCTTCCTTCTGGCTTTGTCTTAAATTTATCTTTTTTCTTGTTTTTTTAAGGAGGAAGTTTAGGTTAATGATGAGATTTTTTTTTCCTTTTTTAATGTAGATACTTAAAGTTATAATTTTCCTCTGAGCACTGGTTTAGCTATATACCATAAATTTTGATATATTTTGTTATCATGTCATTCCTCTCAAAATTTCTTCTAAGTGTCCTTGTGATTTTTTCTTTGTACTATTGAATATTTAAGAGTATCATTTAATATACATGTATTTGTGCTTTTCCCAAATTCCCTTTTGTTATTGATTCCTAATTTCATTCCATTATGGTTGGAAATTATACTTTATATGATTCTAACATTTTTTTTCATTTTTAATTAAAAAAATTTCTTTTTTAATTTTTAAAGTTTTCTCCACTTCCGGTGTGGAGCTTGAACTCACAATCTTGAGATCAAGAGTTGCAGGCTCTACTGGCTGAGCCAGCCAGGCACCCCCGAATTCTAGTATTTTTAAATTTATGAGGTGAGTTTGTGGCCCAACACATGGCCTATTCTGGAGAATGTTCCTTGTACCCTTGAGAAGAATGTCTGTTTTGCTGTTGTTGAAAGAATAATTTTAGGTCTTTTAGGTCTAGGTGACATAGTGTTCACGTTTTGTATTTCTTTCCTGATCTTCAACTAGCTGTTCTGTTCATTCTTGAAAGTGGGTTCATGACATCTCTGTAATCAATGATCTGGCTGTATCTCCCTTCAATTCTGTCAGTTTTGCTTCATTTATATTGTGACAGTGTTGTCATTTTCATTTGTGTTTTCAGGTTTTATATCTTCTTGGTGGATTGACTCTTTTATATAATATTTGTTGTCTTTCAGGTAAATGTTTGTGTTAAATTTTATTATTTCTGATATTATTATAACCATATCAACTGTCTTTTTGTTCTATTTGTATGGGGTATCTTTTTAAATCCTTTTTCTTTCAAGTCATTTGTCTCTTTGGGTTAAAGAAGAGTCTCTTAAGGACAGGTTATTTGATCATGTGCTTTATTACGTTCATTTTGGCACTCTACCTATTAATTGGAGATCTTAATCATTTCTTTTTAATGTGATTACTGATAAAGAAGAACTTCTGCCATTTTATTATTTGTTTTCTCTGTATTATATATCTTTTTGTTTCTCAGTACTCCAATTACTTCTTTCTTTTTTAGTTAGTTATTGTCCTAGGTATCATTTTAATTCACTTTATTTTATGATACATTTTGAGTTATTTTTTGGGTTGCCCTGGGGATTACAATTAACATGTTAATTTATAACTATCTAATTCAGCTTAATAACAGTTTTATTATAATGAACTTTGCTCCAGTATAGCTCTTGCCTCCTCTTATGTTGTTATTGTCACAAATTACATTAATGTAGTCATTAATATAGATTTAGTATTGTTCTATGCTATTGCTTTTTCAAAAATCACATTTAAAAACAGAGTTACAAAGGAAAATACATATTGACTTTTATAATTACCTCTGTAGTTACCTTTACTGGTATTCTTTATTTCTTTTTGAAGATTTGATTAATGTCTATTGTCCTTTTATTTCGGCCTGAAGGATTTCCTTTAGTGTTTCTTGTCGGGAATGTCTACTAGTAACAAATTCTCAAATGTTGCTTATGTGAAAATGTATTAATTTCTTTTTAATTTTAAAGACACTTTACTGGATATAAAATTTTTAGTTGACAGTTTTTTTTTTTAACACTTTGAACATGCCATCCAACTGGCTTTTGTCCCTAATGGTTTTTGATGAAAAAATCAGCTGTCAGTCTAATTGATGATTGCTTGTGTATAACAAGGTGCTTTGCTCTTGCTGCTTTCAGCTTCTCTCTTTATGTTTAATTTTTGACAGTTTAATAATGATGTGTCTTGGTATGAGTCTCATTAAGTTTATCCTACTTGGAGTTTTTAGAGCTTCTTGGATGTGTATATTAGAGTTTTTCATCAAATTTGAGATGCTTTGGCCATTATAGCTTCAAGTAGATTCTTTCTTTTTCTTTTCCCCCCTTCCTTCCACTCTCCCTCCATTCCTCTCTCTCCATTTTTCTTCGTTTTTGGTCTCTTTGTTCCTCTGACTAGATAGCCTCAGTAGATCTATGTTCAAGTTCACTGATTCTTTCTTCTGTCTTCTCAGATCTACCACTGAGCAGCTTTAGTGATTTTTCCACTTCAGTTATTTTAGATATCAACTACAATATTTCTCTTTTGCTTCTTTTTAAATTTCTGTTCTTTTTATTGATGTTCTCTACTTGGTGAGACATATTTTCTTGGTTTTTCTTTTGTTCTCTTCATCATACTTATTACAGTTGCTTTAGAGTATTTTTCTAATAGCCAGTGCCTCCACTTTCTCAGACACAGTTTCTGTTAATTACTGTTGTTCCTATGTATGGGGCATAGTTTCCAGTTTTGTTTGGGTATGTCTTCTTTTTAGTATTGTCTTAAACAATGGTATCTATGTAGAGCTTGCCTCCCAGTTGTCTGGTAGATATTCACCTTGTTCAATACCACCGGGATGAGGGTTTTTCTCTTCTCCCTGTATCTGGCTCTGTAAACCTCCAAACTTGTAAAATTCAAAGAAATATACATATTTCTGCATTTGCAATACCCAACACTTGAAGACAAAATAGTTGCTAATGTAATTTCTTAGCTCACAGTATTCCTCCAAACATTCACTCATACTCTGTACTATTTTGTATAATTTCAGTCCAGGAATGGATGTTGAAAGATTAATTGCGGGGGCGGGGGGGAGTGCAGAATCCTCTCTCTGCTTCTAAAAGTAAAGGAATATCTACCTGGTTTTGTATTTTGGCACTGAGCAGACATTGAGGAGAGGTGAAATAACTTCCTACCCTATTTATTTCTGTTTCATAAAACACTGCATGCAAAGCTACAAGTGTATTTTTCTTAATCCAGCACCCAGTGCTGAGTAGCAATTGGAAATTCTAGACTTAAGTAATAGGTTTTCTATCAGTCTTTATTTTTGGAAGGTGTGAATTTTCATCTTGTTCTGTTACTTCATAGGTATTTTAGTGATAAATTGGAAAGGCTGCAGCAGAAGTTCCCAGCCAGATGCACTTTAAGCTGGAAGAAGAGAGTGTGTTCTTTGTGTTCACACGTGTCCTGCAGCCAAAGTGTGCTATCATATTCCTTTAGAGTTTAATTTTTCCCCCCAGCAGGACCAGCCCCGACTAGAAATATTTAAAGTTGGTGGACTGTAAAGTGATCAGATTCAGTTGACACTGTGTAAAACACACAAAGCCTTTGGGTTTCATTATTTGTACTGGATTTAATGAGCCATATGAGAAAGAGAAAATTAACACCTCATCATTGTGGGATGTTTAACCCAAAGACAGTTAGGAGCACAGGGAGATGTCCAACCTAATCTGAGGTCCTAGCAACCCTTAAGGGTTAGTTTTTTTGTTCAATGTGCTTCCCAGGAGTTGTGGACTGAAATTTCTGCATGGTTAGTTTAGAGCATGAACAATTAAAGGGATAAATGCTCTGGATATGTTCTGTCATGTTGACTACCTCAAAGGCACTTACCTCTTAGGTTCCAATTCCCTTTATAAGCTTGAAAAAAAAATGGGAGTTGTAATTAATGAGTCACCAAGTGAAAAATCCTTCATCAGCACAGCACATCTGTGGGACAAATGTGGGAAGCAAGTAAGAAAAGTCACAAGGATTAATGACAGGGACCATTCATTTCACTTCCCTCAGAAAGGACATTTAGTTTTCCTAAAACTGAGTTCAGAAGAGGAAACCATCACTCTTTAAACACACACAGACATGCATGCACATACACACGCAGGTCACTGTTGGTTTCACCTGTCTCTGCTCTGAATCCATGTTACCTTGAACAGAAGTTGGCCACCTAGTGGTTTAGTTTGATTAAACCTCCATCTGGAGGGCATCTGAGAGTATATGTATGGGCAACCTAATTCTAAGATTTAATGTTTATTTGCAGTAGCTACAAACACATCTGTGACAGTATTTCAGACAGAAGTAGAGGAATAGATTGAACTGAGATGATCCTGTTCTGTTTAAGCCTGTGATCTTGCTTTACTTCAAGAAAACACATACCTATGCCTGGCTTAATAGGCTTCAATCATGTGGCTCATCCTATGTGGCCTCTCCGTGCATGTCTATACCAAAATTCTATTTTCTTTTCACCTTTTTACTCTAGATCATTTTTGACCAGTACAACTTGCTGCAATTACAGAAATGTACTATATGTGCACTGTATGATAAGGAAGCCAATAGCCACACATGCCTATTGGGCACTTGATATATGGTTAGTGCAACTGAAGAATTGAATTTTTAACTTTATTTTAGCTAATTGAAACTAAAATGTAAATAGCCCCATGTAGCTAGTGGCTAGTATATTGGACAACAGAGCTCTAGATTCTTACCATTGAAAGCTTGATCCCTATAGCAGTAGAATCACCTGGGAACTTCAAGGTATTCAGAATCTTGGTCTCCACCCTAGATAAACTGAATCTGAATTTGACATTTAACGAGACTCTAGATGGTGTTCATGTTCTGTAAAGTTTGAGAAGCACCGCTCCAAATAATTTTGTCCTTCAAAATTCAGGTCCAGAGTTATTCCTTTAGGCAGTCAGGACCAACTTATCAGCAGTAGACACAGTATTATAGGACTCACAATACTTTTAGGGACCCATGAAAATATTTTAATTTCTTTTAAAATCATAAGAAAACTGTGAACTTCTAGGTCAAAGAAAACATCTTAATATACTCTTATTTATACACATACAGTCATACGTTATCACTTTGTTTATACATGGAGGAAGGGACCAGTGAACGCAAAAGTGCCTAGGACACACGGAAGTCATAATATGGCCCTGTTGGTAGCATCTTTGCCCCCAAGTCTGACTCAGCATCATCTCTTCCTCCTTCTTGTGGCTTGCTGCCCATTCTTATCACCCAGTACTATGATTATGTACTCACATGCCCACCTCCTCATTATCCTCTAAGCCCCTGAAAGGCAAGGACAGGGTCTTACCTCGATCTATAGCACCAAGCCTGTGTCATGTCACACATCTAGTACTTGATAAATGTACAAAAGAAGGAAGAAAAGAAGGCAGAGTAGATGCTGATAGATTTCGTAATTTACTGGAGGGAGTAACTGCCATATCCCTTAAGCTGATTTCGATCAGAAGAAAAACAAAATGTAACCCTCAAAGTCATTATAAATCAGCCTCTCATTAGGAGTTGTGCAGAAGTAAATCTGTGTTTCTTGGCAGAAAACTATTACTAATGTGCTGTGGTGAAGAGAAAGAGTAGTTCCCTTAGGGTTGGGACACCCGCATTTTCTTTGTTGTTTTGCTAATTGCTTTTATGTCTGGGCAGGTCATTTTACTTTTGATTTCTCAATTTTCCATTGGTAAAATAAAATAATGAAAAGCTAACTTGTATTGGATTCTTACTGTGTCAATGACTTTTCTGACAACTTTTAGTGACTAATTTCATTTACTTTTCATAAAACCTTCTTGTTATCCAATTTACAGATAAGGAAACTGAGGCATAAAGAACTTAACTGTCCTAAGATTAAACAGTCAAGAATGAGTGTAGTCAGTCCCAAAATGGGCTATCTGACCCCAGAGTCTAAGTTGAACCATTACTCTCTGTGTTAGAGGTAAATGACTGCATTTTATATAGTGTTATGGGAAGAGTTGTGTCCCCCACAAATTCATGTATTGAACTCCTAACTGATGAATTATTATCTCAGGAGCTGAGAGTATTGGAGAGAGGATCTTTAAAGAGACAATTAATTTACAAACCAAGAAACATACTGTTAACTACAGAGAACTAACTGATGGTTACCAGAGGAGAGGTGGGTGGGAGGATGGGTGGAATAGGTGATGGCACTTGTCGTGATGAGCCCTGGGTGATATATGGAAGTGTTGAATCACTATATTATACATCTGAAACTAGTATAGCACTATATATCAACTATACTAGAATTTTTAAAAAGATAATTAATTTAAAATCAGATCATTAGGGCCTAATCTAATATACCTGATACCCTTGTAACAAGAGGAAGTTAGATGCATTCAGAAGGAAGGCCATGAGAAGATGGGAGATGAAGATGGCCATCTATAAGCCAGGAAAAAAAATTCTTTCAACACCTTGATCTCAGACTTTGAGTGTCCAGAACTATGAAAATAAATTTCTGTTGATTAAGTTATCCAGTTTGTGGTACTTTGTTATGGCAACTTTAGCAAGCTAATAGATGGATCATGAGACTCCTTATATAATAATAAATAAAGGATACTACTAAATACATAAATAAAGGGTACTACTAAAACATGTAGGTTCTCATTTATTTATCCAATGATCATTATCTGTTATTATGTAAAAGCAGTGTGTTGGTTGCAGCAAAGGCTAAAAAATAATTAATTAAATGTGGCTGTATGACTGTACATTAATACTTCATTGATTTGTCTCAGTCTCCTCCACCAGAATGTCACCTCCATGGAGGCAGAGTGCATTGAATAAATATCTGTGGTTTGGATGTATGACTGAGAAAAGCTATTGAACAAGGTCCATTGTTGAGTTGTAGGATGATAGTCTAAATAAGCCATTGTCATCATTGTTGCTATTTTATTATATTCTCTTTGTTCTTTTTAAACATGGTTTCCTTGCCAATTACCACTAAATCTGTCCCTTTCTGTTCCCAGCTAATGGGCTTACATTCTCATATTACTGCTCTTCCTCCCAACCCTGTAACATTTTTTAAGTCTTTCCCTTCCTTCTCCAGCCTCACAGGTCTCTCCCTCTGGGGTCCTCCCTTGGTGTAGCATTACAAAATCTTGGACTGTTGCTGGTAGAGTGGTGGAGGTGGGAAAATGGTGGTTGAAGGAGGAAATGAGAAAGGAGAAAATTGTGCTGGCAACTTCAAAGTTTATTTTGTTGGTCTGGGTGAAGGAAAACATTTTGTGAGCATTGTGAACTCTCATGCCTGTACTTTTTATTCCATCAAAAAAGAATCCTGTTTTCCAGATGTAATAATCCAGTAGCAAGCAAAAGACATGTGTATAAAAAATAGCAATATTAAAAAAGATGTGATAACTTCATATTAACGTGCTTAGTTCTATGCTTTACTTCCCTATTGCTGCATAACAAATTATTCCAAAATCTAATTGCTTGAAAGGACAAATATTTATTATCTCACAATTTTTGTGAGTCAGGGATCTAATACAGCTTACATTTTTATTGGCAGGATTCAGTTCCTCACAGGTTATTGGGCTGAGTTCCTTGGCTCGTGGGTGTCTCCATGAGCAGCTCACAACATGGCAGCTGGCTCCCCTCAGAAGCCAAAGCCAAGGGAAGTGAGCAAGATGAAAGCCAGATTCTTTTTTTAATCTAGTCTCAGAAGTGACACCCTCACTTTTGCCTTATTTTATTTGTTGGAAGCAACCCACAATGTACAGCCCTCAATCATGAGTTCTAGGAAGTAGGGATCATGGGAGCCATCTTAGAGACTACCTAACCACATTCTCGTTGCTACTTAAGAAATGCATTATGGATGAATATAATGTGAGAGGCACAGATAAGGGACTAGACAAACTTGGAGAAGGAAAGATTTTTTGTGGGAGAAAACTCTTTAGTTGGACTTTAATGGTGAGTAGGATTAGGTCATGTGAAAGCGAATGAAACATGTTTATAGGTAAAGAAATATCACCAGTGACAACCTGGAAGAAAGAAAATCAGAGACAGGAAAAATATGAGATCTGATATCATTAAAGGAAAGGTGTCACTATATATACAGCATAAAGACTTTTATTATATGTTAACATAATGAGATTTTGTTTTTGGTGAGTGATGACCTGGCCTAGGCTGCTGTAACGACATACCATAGACTGGATGGTTTAAAATAACAGACATTTATTTCTCACAATTCTGGAAGTAGACCTACTTACCTCCCAGTAACCATCTTCTTCGGGTTAAGACTTCACCATATGAATTTCTGGGGGGCACCAACATTCAGTCCATAACATGGCCTTGTTCAGAATTTCTACCAAAGGGGGAAAAAAAACATTTCAAATTCATGAAGAGTAAGACTATAGTTCTTTTATTAAAAATTTTAAAAAATATTTTATGTATTTATTTGATATATAGAGAGAGCAAGGTAGGCAAAGTGGTAGAAAGAGGGAGAGGGAGAACAGAGAGCCCAATGCAGGGCTCAATCCCAGGATCCTGGGATCATGACCTGAGCCAAAGGCAGACATTTAACTGACTGAGCCCCCAGGTACCTCAAAACTATAGTTCTTAAGATGTTTCTCCTCATCTAAGGATTCAAAAATGCAGATGGTCGTTATGTTCATTTAATTGGCTTCCCCTGATTTTGGAAACTGTCCCTGCTCATTCTTCCTCTCTGTCTGTGCTGCTACAGTTAATGTACCTGGCATGTAGTGGTTCTGTAGGATCACCATCAAACTTTTCAAACCTGTCCCAAAGCATTCATAACATGAATTACTGTAGAAGTTAAAAAATTAAAATGGAAATGATTCATAGTGATGCATGGTTTTGAGCTATACAGTAAATAATAGGGTTAAGTAGCAAGGGCAAATTTCATTTTTGTTTTCAGCCAGAAGAAAGTTCCTCCCAAGAGATTGCTTGAGTCTGGAAATACCAGGCATTAGGCTTATACTAAAAAGACCAATACTACCTTCCAAGTTGAAAAGCAACAATCTCTCAAGAGTGGTTTTCATATTTCCTTGCCTGTTTTCTGCTGTCAGTGACAGTATGGGTAGATAAGAGAACAGGCAGATTTATCTATGTGGGAACAAATGTCTGTCATAAGGAAATCTGAAGTATATGCTCTTGGTTAAAAATAAAATAAGCAACATTGATTTCTTGAAAAAAAGTATTCAATATTATATATATTAGGTACATTTCTGAATTAAATATCAGTGTTTTAAAGTCTGCAGTTATATTTTAAGTAGCTTGTCTTTGGGTGGTAGAAAGAAAGTAATTTGAATAACAATTAAGAATTATTTTATCTTTTCCATTTGTCACATTTTTTTAAAAGAACCATTGTTATTTAAAATTCTGGGAAATTTCAAAGTGATACTTCCAAGTCATCTATTAATACAATATGGAAAGGTCTGAAATTTTAACTTTAAAAAATGTTTTGACATCTTTATTCATTTTACTGTCCAATCTATTACTTTAATACCTTCAGAAAAATGGTGGAAAATCTAAGGATTTTAAATGACTGAAAAGGGAAGGCATATAAATGATCTGTTGCCAGGAGTTGTAAAAATACATCTCCTTAAAGGTATGATGTTAAGACTGTGTATGTTCGTGGCTGCAGGGGCACGTGTGGGGAGATGAGGGGTGGCGATGGGGGGAGTGTACAAAAATGGACAGGAGGGAGGGACGTGTTAATGCTAATCTGCAGTTTTCTGTTATCTTGTCTATGTCTTGTCTTCCTTCCTTTCTTCCCTCCTCCCTTTTCTTCCCTCTTTAAGTGGAGAATGAAACAATTTCTTAAAATTTTGAGAATGGGTTAGATGTAAATCAGTGGGGAATTGGAAAGACCTGATAAACTACAGGCACATATAGGATTTAGGAGATTCCTGAAATGCATCTAGAGTCTGCTTTTAGTCCTTTTCTGGAAAAGCATCATTGTTTATCACATTGGGAGGTCCTATGCAAATAACTTGTTGGTTATATTTATATGGACAAAATAATGGACATGAGCACTGTTGGCCCATGCATTTCCCCCATTTTGACAAGTGATGGCAGTCCTCTAGCAAAAAAAATTCAGAGGCAGTTTTCTGTTTGCCTGTCCTAGAGAAACCCATTTGGCCTGCAGTCCTCTTTTCTCAGACTCTGAGCTACATTATTTTTCTTGGTGAATAGTTGACCTTCCAGATTAGACCATAATAATAATCTAAAAATCAGGTTGGTTGAATGAAGCTTTGTTTAAAAAAAAAAATTGTATCCTGCTTGTGCTTAACCAATTTATCCATCAGCTCCACCACTTCATAGTCTCTTGGAGTCGATTACCCCATATGTTTATTCTCAGAGAATGCAGAAATCAGGAGGGGATCACCCCCAGTTCCCTTCCCTGCCATAGCTCCTGCAGATTGCTCTCTCTCTACACTTATCTTCTTGGATCCTATGTCAGAGCATGAGGCTGATCTTTGATTTGAATTCTATGTCTTCCTAGGGTGTGCCCCTTGTTCCTCAATTTTGCTCTCTCCCTCCACCCCACCCCCAGCTTCCATATGTAAGGTTCAGCTATTCTCTTGTGAGTGGCTCTTTCCTGTAGCCAAAGAAAGATGCTTTCCTACACAACAATAAAATGAAACTTCCTTTAAATGTATGTGTGCCTCTAATGATCATCCCGTTGCTCTCCTCTCACAGTTCATCTCTTTGAAAAATTAGGCATCTAGGGGTGCCTGGGTGGGTGGCTCAGTCAGTTGAGCATCTGACTCTTGATTTCAGCTCAGGTCATGATCTTAGGGTCACAAGATGAAGCCCTGCGTTGGGCTTTATGCTGGGTGTAGAGCTAGCTTAGGATTCTCTCTCTCCCTCTCCCTCTGCCCCCCTCCCAACCAAATTAGGCATCTTGCATCTCCCCCTCTCTCTTATACCATTTAGTTTCACTTCTCTCCTTTCTATTGCATCCACTTTTGCTAAAGTCCAGAAATAATGTCACATTTAATTGGCACTTTCCAGTCTTTGCCTTATTACCTCTGTTTGATTTCATGCCTTTGGCCAGTCATTCTTAACACCTTCACCTTCCTGGGCATCCCCAACAATTGTACCTTCTGATTTTCCTCCGAAGTCTCTGAATGCAGTTTTTCTTTCTTCTTTATATATTCCCCCCCATTCTGCTGTCCCCATGGAGAGAATGCCACTGTGGACCACCCACGTCCCCCTCAGGAATGAAGGACTATTCCGCCCATTCACTGGAAGTGCTGCCAGAAGTTAGCCATTAGCTGACAGCCCTCTCTGGTCACTCTCTTGATTGCAAAGTCCTGCTTCACCTGAGGTCACACCTCATCAAGGGAGAGCCTACAGCCAAGCACTGATCAACACAGGGCCATAAATGCTCCCTAACCCCAAATCTGAAGAATTATTCCAGCTCTCATGAGTTTGCTGATAAGTCACCTACAACTGTATGCTCCTCACCTTTATCCTTTGTTGAATCATACTTCCTTCTACAGGTGCACATCCCACAAGAACTTTCTAATAAATATCCTGCATACTCATCCCTATCTCAGGGCAGAAATGTTTGACTTAGTGGATCACTAAATATTTTAATGAATAATCTGCAAATTGGTGACCTGGCTTTATCAGAAATGAGGCGCTGTTTTAGAGTTTCTGCACTCAAATGTTTTACAATCTATTGAGAGAGAAATGCTTAAAAGATGTTAAAAAAATTAAGATGTCCAAAAAAGTAAAAATCATAATTTTGCATAGGGCTGTGTCACTTTTAATGTATTTTAGAGCCTTCAAATTCCTTTATAATTTACAAGACAGACTAAAGGTAATAAAGATGCCAAAGGATATGTCAGAAGTATGTCAGAGTGAGTAGTTATAATAACTTTTACGAAGAACTATGCAGTTTCTATTGAACTTCCACTGGTGTTCTCTCATTTGGTTGTTAAACCATTGCTTGGAGTGTGGTTATTAGCACTAGATTATGAATGACAAAGTGAACCCTGAGATTTTAAGTAATCTAACTGAGACCACACAGCTAGGAAATACAGCAGAGCATGTGCAGAGCAGGGAGAGAATGAGAAGAGCTGCATTCCTACCTGCTTGTGTCATTTGTCCATTCTCTGTTATGGCACTGGATCCATATGGCTGGGAATGGCGTGTGCTACTGATTCTCCAGTTAGCCTTTGTCTCATCTCTCCTTTGACAGTATACTATATGAGAAGAGAAAAAGTCCTCAGTCAGTGTCCTGGCCCTCCTCAAGACCTAACGATCTTGGTCCTTTTTTTCAAGATGTCGGTCTAGGTTTTGTTTTGTGTTCATTTGTACCATTGCTTATCTCTTCATCAACACTCTCTTCTCTTTTACCCACAATATTAAGCCAGTATTGTTCCATAGAACCTTTTGTGACCACGACAGTGTTCTGTATCTTCACCCATCAGTACAGTAGCCACTCGTCGCTGGGACTATCAAGTACTTGGAATGTGGTTAGTGGACCCTGTAATTTCATTCCACTTTAATTGATTTACATTTACATCTAAGTAGCCACATGCGGTTAGTGGCTCCTGTGTTAGACAGTCAGTATATAATCTACACTCTCTGGTGCCAGAGCCTGGCAGCTTCTCAAATCCTCCAGTTTCCTTCTCCCATCCTGATTTTCCATATGAAGAATCTCCAGTTCCACCCTTCCTCTTCTTATCCTGCTCTTTGCCTGTCTAGCCAACACTGCCGTGGGCACCAGTTCTCACTGGGAGGAACAAATGGGGCTGCTCTGAATGTGGATACCAGGCTTGTGCCGCTGCTGTAGAGGCTACTTGGTCTCTGGGTAGCACTTTTACTCTCAAATATTGTAGAAATACTCTGAAATTCATCTTTATTTGTTTCTCATGGTATGAAAAAAAAAAAGAGGGGCACCTAGATGGCTCAGTGAGTTATACCTCTGCCTTTGGCTCAGGTCATGATCTCAGGGTCCTGGGATAGAGCCCCGCATCAGGCTCTCTGCTCAGTGGGGAGCTTGCTTCCTCCCTCTCTCTGCCTGCCTCTCCACCTACTTGTGATCTCTCTCTCTCTCTGTCAAATAAATAAATAAAATCTTAAAAAAAAAAAAGCCTTCCCTGGTTTATGTAGATACTATACATGACTGGTTAGTTCACCATCACTTCAAATAAATGATTTTACATCTCTGAATCACATGTTGACTATTCTGCTTAGCAGGGAGCCTTCTCATCTATCTCTATCTAAACTCAGAATAGCCCCTTTGCCTAGTGTTTCTCTTCCCTGAATTAATGACCTACTTCTGTGTGTCTTCATAGCTCTCTGTTGCCTCGCTCATTACAGCCTGAACCAGATGATAAGGATTTGTGTATGTTTGCATTACTGAATTGTGGACTCTTTAAGGACAGAATGATGCTGTATGCCTCTTTGTATCCATCACTGTGAGAGAGAATGCTTGACATGAAGTAGGACCTCAGTAAGTCTTCATAGAGTCCATATATCCACTTGGGCTCTGAAAGTCACACCTTCTCTTCACTGGTCTATCTATATCCTTTTCCTGAGGTTCCACTCTAAAAAATGGTATTCTGAGATAAGAATTCTTTTCACATATTACCTGAATCTCTCTCCCACTGGTGCCGGGGTAGATTCCATTTAAATACATGTGGACCCTCTAGAATTTTTTGGTTTCATGTCAGTAACTTCTTTGACATTGGTCATAGCAAATATGTCTCCTGAGACAAGGGAAACAAAAGCAAAACTAAACTATTGGGACTTCATGGAAATAAAAAGTTCCTGTACAGTGAAGGAAACAGTCAACAAAAACTAAAAGGAAACCTACAGAATGGGAGAAGATATTTACAAGTGATATATCTGTTAAAGGGTTCATATCCGAAATCTATAAAGAACTTATCAAACTCAACACCCCAAATATGAATAATCTGATTAAAAATGGGCAGAAGACATGAATAGACATTTCTCCAGAGCAAAGACATACAGATGGCCAACAGATACATGAAAATCAACATCACTGGTCATCAGGGAACTACATATCAAAACTGTAGTGAGATGTCCTCCCACACCTGTCAGAATGGCTAAAAGCAACAACACAAGAAACAAGAGGCATTGGAGAGGATGTGGAGAAAGGGGAACTCTCTTACACTGTCAGTGGGAATGCAAACTGGTACAGCCACTCTGGAAAATAGTCTGGAAGTTCCTCAAAAAGTTAAAAATAGAGCTACCCAATAATCCAGCAACTGCATCACTGGGCATTTACCCAAAGAATTAAAAAAAATTAATTCAGAGAGATGCATGCACCCCAATGTTTATACTAGCATTCTACAATAGACAAACTATGGAAGGAGCCCAAGTGTCCATTAACTGCTGAATTGATAAAGAACAAGTGAACTGAGTAATATGAAATATTACTCAGCCATAAAAGGAATGAAATCTTGCCATTTACAACAACAGGGATGGAGCTAGAGAGTATTATGCTAAGTACAGTAAGTCAGAGAAAGACAAATACCATGATTTCACTTATATGTGGAATTTAAGAAACAAAACAAATGAGCAAAGGGAAAAAAAGTGAGGGGGGGCAAACCGAGAAACAGACTCTTACCTATAGAGAACAAACTGACGGTTACCGGAGACAAGTTTCAGTAGGAGGGTGTGGGGCTTAAATAAGTGATGGGGATTAAGAAATGTACTTGTGATGAGCACCAGGTGATGTATGGAATTGTTAAATATTGTACACCTGAAACTAATATAACACTATGTTAACTAACTGGAATTAAAACAAAAACTTCATAAATAAAAAAATACAGGCTCTAGAACATTTGTTTATTGACTTATTTATCTCTGTGTATATGTTTCGATTTCATTTTATTCATTTCTGGTACTTTTACTTCTTTCTTTTTATTTCTCATAAATACAACAATGGAAGCAACAGTATCTATTAAACTTCTCCAACAGTTGGAAGCATTATTGAATGGCTTGACATCATTTTTACAATCTTTCTGTATCTCATCTTGCCTCCACCCCTTCTGTTTTTCATCACTATCCTTAAATTATGCAAATAAGACCCACGATGTTCTGCTCCAATTGTAAATTCTCAGTAATTATTAGTTCCTGAATATGCCAGAGGTATGTAAATTCACAAAAGCCCAATATACATTTGACAAGTTGTTAAATATGAAATCAAAATGTGCTTTTACACCTACACACATGAACTGCTGCTGTAAATAAGTTTCATATGAAGAAAGTTATTTATCCTCTTTGATAATTTCAATGAAATCATTTTAGATGTGGAATCTGAAATAACTCCTTTTTCCAATCCTAGGTGCCTTTCCTTTGTAGCAGGAATATGACTCTTGGATCCCTTTGATTCATAACAGAATGCCATATTGAATATTTTCTTATTTGCAAACTTGATTTTTATGCATATTCAGGCTTATCTCATTGTGCATTGTTATTACACCTGTCAACAGAGTATACCTGCAGTTGCCCCTTTTGAACTTGGGCCAATTTGGTAATCTGCAGGAGTGATACTTGAAATATATCAACAGGGAGCATGGCATCAGCCAGTTAGACTGGACCTCTGCAGGAGCATGTTGGGTTCTGGAGGCCCCCTGCTGGGCCAGGCTTTACCCCTTTAGCTGCAAGAGAGTTCTTGTGAGTATCCAAGGTGAGATGCCAAGGCAGCCAAGGGAATGAGTGGTGGATGACAGGGTGAGATTAGCTGCTTTTACCGACTGGTATGGAGTAGAGCAATATCAGTGCATGCCTGCTGAATATCAGCCTTGGTGATGTGTCTGTCTAGGAGCCAACAGAAAATAAAATAGTTGTTCACATGCTTAGAATATGTGTTGGAAGAGCTGATGCTCATTTGTTTCTAAACTTTTTAATTTGCACAATTGCATTTGTCATTAAACAGTTAAAAAGAGGACATGTTCTGCCTGGAGCAGAATTTACCCTGTTGTTCTGGGAGTGAGTTAGTACCTTGGCAGATGAGAAACCTGAACACCCCTACTCACCTTTCAGAATTCAGGTAGCAGTTGGGACACTTTTGCTAACTGACCCATGTTCCTGAGTCCAAGTGATAAATAGGAATGAGCTCAGCATGGGGGACAAGGGAGTAGAAGGAAGAATGCTCCAGGAAGAGTGAGCATTATGTGCAAAGGCACAGAAGGGAGAAGGATTGTGCCACGTCAAGTTTAGACAACCTTCAGGTAGGTTCAAGTTACTGGAGGGATGGAGTAAGGAATGATCTCAAGCAGGGTGGGTGAAATGCAAGGCTGGAAAGGCTTACAGGAGCTGGGTATAAAAAAAGTCATAAGGAGAAAAAAATGTGCATTTATTATAAGACAACAGTGATGGAAAGATTTGGAGCAAACAGGAAGAAATTTGTCTCTATACAGAGCATAATGGCAGAGCCTTGAAGTGGAGCTCAAAGATGATAAGCCTTCCATATGGGGAGAGACAGGAATTGCCTCTTTTCATTTGTAAAATCAGAACTTTCTACAACTTTTATTAGCAGAGGTTTCCTACAGAAGCTTTTTATAACCACTGAATGGCCTTGGGGAAGTACTAGTGTGAAGCTTTATGGTTGAGTTAAACCCTATTTATTGTTTAAAAAAAAAAAAAAGAGTCTTTAGGCATGAGGCCAAGATGTTGGAGGCTATTACACAGTCTAAAAAGATCTATTTGATCACCTCCATCTGAGGCATAACCCAGGCCACTAATGACATGAAAACTCTCGCCCAGCATGACTTTCTCCTTCCAGCAGGGCTCAGTCAGATGCAGGCAGCCCACTGCCCAGTGATCAGAACCCATTTGCTGCTGAAGTTCTGTTTGTGCAACTCTGCACGCACAAGGTACAGAGCCCTGCCTCATGACCAAATTAACAAGGAGTTTATCCTCTTCTCTCTGGCCTCTGGCATTAGCATCTCTGATGATAACTTGGAGATGCTGAGCCCCTGAAGGGGAGGAAGCATCCCCTGAGGAGGTTAAGTGTAAACCAATTAGCTTCCCAATGCAAATTTAACAGAAATACCACTTGGTTTCCTAAATGCCAGTAGGGCTGAGCTGTTTTTAAAATCAAGTAATTAGATTAATAGCTCACTTTTGACTATTTGCACACTTTCAGGCGGTAATAATTATTTGCCTCGGTAGAGTGAGGCAAAGTAAGGGTTAATTAAAATGGTCCTTCCATTGCAGTGCCTAATAAAATTTAGATTGCCTTTTTAAAATAATTGTATTGTTCACCAAATGGGTCAAATATCAGTTCACAGTTTACATATATGAGATATATTTTATTCTACTTAACAAACCCTTACACATCACTTCTCATGCTCTACAGACTTTTTATTTTTTTTATTTTTATTTTTTTAAAATTTATTTATTTTTCAGAGAGAGAGAGAGAGCACAGGCAGACAGAGTGGCAGGCAGAGGCAGAGGGAGAAGCAGGCTCCCTGCCAAGCAAGGAGCCCGATGTGGGACTCGATCCCAGGACGCTGGGATCATGACCTGAGCCGAAGGCAGCCGCTTAACCAACTGAGCCACCCAGGCATCCCACTATAGACTTTTTAAAGAGCTACTCTAATCTTCAGTGTTTCCATACAGTTTATGTCTGAGCAATGCCTTGACCTTATCCATTTAGGCCTTACTCTGGCTCTGGCTACTTCCTTGACTACATCTAGAAAGATCAAGACTCATGGTACTTTTTATCATGCCAGGCTATCTAAGATTTCATCTGCTCAATGAACTATTGAGGTATTTATTTTCCATTATTATTATAATAATTACCACCATTATTTTAGAGAGGGGGAGGGGAAGGACAGAGGGAGAAGGGGAGAGAGAGAATCTTAAGCAGGCTCCATACCCAGTGCAGAGTCCATCCGACATAGGGCTCAATCTCACAACCCTGAGATCATGACCTTAGCTGAACTCAAGAGTTGAATGCTTAACCACCTAGGTTAGGATGCCACCTAGGCATCCTAAAGTGATATCTCCACAGTGAGAATTCATACAGCAAATATGTTTTAGGCACTTTCTTTTTTTTTTTAAGATTTTATTTATTTATTTGACAGACAGAGATCACAAGTAGGCAGAGAGAGAGAGAGGAAGAGAAGCGGGCTTCCCACTGAGCACAGATCCCGACGCGGGGCTCAATCCCAGGACCCTGGGATCATGACCTGAGCTGAGGGCATGAGGCTTTAACCCACTGAGCCACCCATGTTCCCCTTTTAGGCACTTTCTATATATAGACAGACACTCTTTAAGGCACTGGAAAACAGTCATTAAATATAGGCAGGAAATTTTCATTCTAAAAGGGGCATAGAGGTAATAAACAATTATCAAGATAGTGATAAGGAGTTGAGGCCCTTCACTATATCTACTTATATCCCTTAGCTTGGGTTCTCTACAAAAGCACAAGCTGAGCCAACAACTTGTATGCTGGAGATGATCCTGGGAACTTAGAGTGAGGGGATCAAGAGAGTGTAACAGAGAAGGAAGAATCAATATAAAAGTCAATATAAGCATACACAACCAAGTTGATGACCTCAGTGGACACCAAGGGCTTGATTTTGCCTATGTTTTCCAAGAAGGTTATAGAATGTCTTTCAAGTTTTCCACTTAAGCTTTAAAAGGGAGAAGTAGGTATATACCAGTTCCTACTCCCCATTCTTTGAGATACACCCCCATTATTTGAGGTAGCGCTCTCCCATTCCAGGCTGTCCATGCCAGCTTACCAAGTAATAGCAAGATGCCGTCATTGTGTTGTGTGTTGAGATTCACACGGAACTGTTCAATAGAGGCATGGCTAGAAGAAGAGGTAAGGCCATAGTGAGGAGGCAGATAAACATGTGTTTGATACAGTTCAGTTTATACTGCCCATACCCATACATGCTTACCTTAAATCAAAGCTTCAAGGTGGTAGCCTCTTCTAGTTGCTCCAAATTCTTAACACAAAGATTGGTGGAGTAAGTTCCAGTTTTTGTAGGTATAAATGGTCCAAGGGCCATCAGTGACACTCAGCTATCTCTCTCCTCAACTCTCCATTTTAGATTCACTTCAGCTGGTCTGAGTTGTCTGGTAGGATGAACCAGACCTTCATTTCTGAAGGGTTTGAGGCTTTAGTTGCCCTTCCATTGTCTGGAGGTGTTTGTTACAGTCATTTGCTCATTATCATGACCAGGAATAGAAACAAAAACAGCCCATTGAAGGTTACCAGACATGCCTCTGTCAGCACCTGTTTTATAGCAGCAGCTCTCCCTCCTCCCATCATTCTGTGTCAAGATTAACTTCTTTTGTTGTTATTATTTTGGTTTTGGTGGCTGACCTACCAAAATAAGTTCCTTGATGTGACCAGGTTCAATGGGATTGTTGCTATGTTTTTTGATGGAAACATGCCTTCCCTGGAAACTATGGTGACTAATTGAGAAGATCTTAAGATTTGGGGACAGGAAGTAGTAATTTCTCAGTGGGTCAGTCAAAGAATTATTCAGATAAGCAACATCTACCCTTTGATTCCTGGATTCATGTAGTCTAGACTTTGGGGCCAGAGTGCTATATATTGGTTATAGGCCTCTTGCTCTGCTCTATCAGGCAGATAAAACCCAACACTGCAGACTATATCCCTCAAGCTGGCACCTTCATTATCCTTGTATTATAGGTTAGCTCCTTCTGATCATGCAATATACAGCAGGACTAGTGGCTCCTGTGATCATATGCCCAATAGCTCACCTTCCTTGCCATAAAATGGGCCCCTTTCTTTTAGACAGTATTGTGTGTGATGACCCAGAGGGCAAGTCATCCTGTCCACCTGATTGTTTAGTGGCTCCTCTGAAGTGTGTGATTTGTGGTGAGCACTACCCTGAAACACAATAACCCACAGATTGTGTGGCTTCACCGGTAGGTCCACACAAAACTGTCTGCCGTGCCATGGCTGGAATCAGAGGCAAGACTGAAAGGAATGTAAGGCGGGGTACAAGAGACATCTGACATAGTGCTGTGTTAAATCACCTATTTATTTTACTATATCGATCCCTGGATGGTGAGGCCATTTAGGGGGGAGGCTACATCACATTCATCTTGGTGTAGCCAGCACACCTAGCAGAGTGTTTGGGATTTAGTGAGCACTTAAGTCATTTCATTTGGTAACACGAAGCATGCATGCTAATGTGCTTAGAGATATTTTGGGTCTGCCTCTCTTATGAATAAGAGAGATAAATAAGGGCTAATAATGAGAAGGGACTTGTCTAAGTTCCTCTATCCACTTAGCAGCAAAGGCAGGGGCAACTCTTCAGTCTGATCCCAGGCCATAAATCTTCATCATGCTAAAAATCTTCTTGGCGGAGACTGGGCATAGTTTCTAACAACCCAAGACAATCAAAGAGATATTGGTTTATAAGAACAAGATGAGTTATAAAACTATAAAGGATTATGGGATGAATATGTTTTGATATATAAATTGTATATTCATGTTATATATTCTTTCATTATAACTTTTCTTTAAACGAAGGAGGAGTTGAGATTACTAAAGTTGTACACTGAGAGAAAAGTGTTGAGGGAGTGTTCGGAGGGAGAAAGCATGGGGTATTGATTGAGAACAAAATGTCATTCTGCAAAGCAATCTGACAATTTTTAGTCAAATTAAGTATTCTTATAAACCGTGACCCATAACTCTACTCTAGGGTACCCGACTTAGATAAAGTCTCAGATAGATTTGTAAGGGGAATGTGTGAAGACACATACAGCATTGTTAGTCCAGTGGTGGGGACTTAGAGCAAATTCAGTGTTTCTCACCAGAGAAATGGATACTGTATTCGTTTGAATACCAATACAATTGCGCTAAGATACACCAAAATAATTGTGGCTTAAAGAAGATAGAATATGTGTATCTATACATAGTAGATCTCTGAATTTCAGTTGTCCAGAGCTTATATGGCAACTCCACGGTATCTCTGGCAAATATTCTTTCTATTTTGAATCTCTGCCATCCCAATATGTACTTCCGCCTTGTGATGTAAAATGATTGCTCTGGCTCTAGCCAGTGGAAACACAAGAAAAGAAAAGTGGAGGGTCTACCACCTCTGTTTAGAAGCTCAGTCTAGAAGTCTGACATATTACAAATGTTCATATGTCATTATTCAGAACATAAGTCACATGGCCACATGTAGCTTCAAGGTACTCTGAGGAATGTGGTTTCTACTGGACAGCCAGGTTCTCAGCTGTCTACTATTAGTAAAGGAAGGAGGAATGAATATTGGAGGAGAATTAGCCCCCTTTGGCAGTGTACGATTATAATAAATGTATATTTTTTTTAAAGTGCAACAGTAGTTAGAAGCAATGAGCTCTGTGTTCTAACGAGATTGATAGTTCTAAAAGACAGAATGCTGAGTGAGGAAAAAAAGAAAGACAGAATGAGAATGGGCTATAAGAGAATACTTTAATAAATATGCATCAATATACAAATAATTCTTACAAACAATTATAGGTCCTTGAAAGGACAAACAATAATACTGTGCTAAGAAATAAAAGTTTGGTGAGTCACATGAACATACTCAATCTAGTTCTAGCCATATGGTCTACTGAAAGTTACATAAATGCCCTAAGGCCATTTTTTTCATAATCTGAAAATGGCAATTATAATATGCTTATGTTGTAAGAAGACCTTGTATGCTTAAAGCATTTCTTACGGTGCTTGACACACAGTAAATTCTCAGTAGAGATTAGCTACTGTTTCTCTATTGTTATTATAGTTGAAGACATTGCATCAAGAGTGCATGTGAGATCAGGGTTTATGTATAGTTGGCCCTTGGTAAATTTTGGCTGGATGCACAATGAAAGAGACTATGTTGATCACAACTGTTAGAGAAGAATAAACTGGGTATATTTATTAACTGTCTCTTATTTGTCAGGCCCCTAGGTTATGAAGGTAAGTAAGAACTAGCATGGACCCTACCCAGTGAAGGAGAAGGCAATTAAAAAAAAATCATACAAACACATGTAAAATTTCAATTGCTATAAATATAGTGAAGGTTAGAGATACTCACGAGTGTCTATCATCCAGCTAGCTAGCTAGCTAGCTATATACATATGTATGGAGATTTGATCCACTTGGTTGAGAAAAAGTCTTTCTGAGGAAGTGATGCTTGAATTGATGTAGATTAAAGATTATCTAGAAAAGTGTTAAATGAAAGAGCTTTCAAGGAGGAAGTAACAGCATTTGGAAAGGCCCTGTGACATCCAAGGCTTGGGAAATAGAGTGGACTGAAGGAAATACAGTGGGACCAGGGCAGAAAGAAAAAGGATCATGTGATATGAGTTGACATGGGAGCATAGGTAGAAGCAAGACCATACAAGGGGCATAAGCTGTGTAAAGGGATTCTGTCTTTACCTCAGAGAAGAACACTGTATTAGCTTTCCAGTGCTACTATTAAAAAATGACCACAAACAGTGGTTTAAGACAATACAATTTATTCTCTTACAGTTCTGGAGCTCTGAAGTCCAAAGTCTGTCTCACTGGGTTAAAGTCAAGGTGTCATCAGGTCTGGTTCTCCCTGCAGGATTCTGTTTCCTTGCATTTGCATGTTTGGGCCACCTACATTCCTTGGCATGTGGCCCTTTCTCCACCTTCAAAGTACATTATTCCAGTCTCTGCTTCTGCTCTGACCCTGAACTATCCTGCATCTTTCTTCTATGAACCATGATGATTATATCAGGCCCAACTAGATAACATAATCTACTCATCTCAACATTCTTAATTAATAACATTTTCAAAGTCCTTTCACCATATAAAACAATACTCTTGAAGTCTGATAATAGGACAAAGACAATCACTGAGGGCATTTACTCAGCCTACCACAGAAGCCTTTGCATTTGTTTAAGCAGGAAAAAAAAACAACAACACAAAAACAACAAAAAAGGCCTGTTCCAAATTGTATCTTTAAAAGTTTACCCTAGGTACCTTGTGAAGGACAAGTAGGAAGAAGACCACGTTCCTATCAGTGAACCAATTGGGAGATAAAAACAGTCATTCTGGGAAGAAGAGAAAGAAAATAATTTCACCTAGGATATGTGAGCTCTAACGTCTTGGCTAAAGGAGTCCTAGACTGGTAGCATTAGTAAGAATCCTAGAGTATTGTTAGTGTGGTACTGGGACTGGCTTGTACTGGGTTTCAAGAGCTGATAGGTGCCTCTAATCAAACCCCACATTCAGTGGTATGGTAATGGCCTGGAATTAAGCCAAGGTGAGAGTATTTACTTCATGGAAATTAGCAGATACTACAAGACTTTCCCAACCTTCTGACCCTGAGATCCAGTTTACTGATACCTCACAGACTCTGCCTAACCTGTGAAATGGGTTAAGTGGTCTCCCTGCCTTCTCAGGCTTTCCTTTGATAATGTCAAGCTCATTCCTTGTTCTACTCTTGAGCAGTTCTGATCCTTAGACACTTCTTCGTAGAGACAGATAAATGGTATAGAGGTTGATTTTTAGAAATGATCTCTCTCTCCCATTTCAGTAATTTTTTAGGAGTTTTACAACAAATAGGCACTATTTTTATAATTACAGAGTCAACTTTACCTTTTGAAATATTTTGAAATATTTTTAAAGATTTTATTTACTTATTTGGGACAGAGAGAGAGCACACAAGTGCGGATAAGGGCAGAGGGAGAGGGAGAAACAGACTCCCTACTGAGTGGGGAGCCTGATGTGGGGCTCCATCCCAGTGTCCTGGGCTGTGACCTGAGCCCAAGGCAGCTTCTTAACCAACTGAGCCACCCAGAAGTCCCTCAACTTAACTTTTTAAATGTCAATTTTAAAAACACATGTGAATGAGGACACCGTGGAACCCTTGTTTTATGTGTCGATTGCTAAGCTGTGACTTAATGACTACAAAGGTGAATTCTTGACTTACAAATTCTTCTCGGTTTTCTGGGGAATTTGTTACAGAGGTTGTTCTCTTGATTTGTTCCCTATAGGAAGGAAGGGGACAAAATGATGAAAATGTAAACAACAAAAAATACTTAAAGGTAATGAGCATTCAAGCATATGGAATTATAGGCTATTAAACATATCATGAGAGACTTGTAAAAGAAATTTTATCTTGGTATTATACCTGGTCTTGAGTAGGAAGTGTCTAAGGGTGGACTCTTTGGAATAAGACTTTCTGGGTTCAAATCCCATTTGCTATCTGTGCTCTCTGGAAACCTTATCTGCCTCAATGTCTTCATTGCATTTGTGAAATGGGGAAATTGATAGTTACTCTTGGTATTGGTGTTTGTGAGATTTGAATCAGTAACCTCCCACGAACCCTTCAGAAGAGTGCTTGGCACGTATTAAGCACCCAAGAAGTGTCAGCTTTTATCTGTTGATATTCAGTTGTACATATCCTTATTTATTTCAACATAGATTTTCTTATAAGAAGAGCATTTTATAGATTTACTGTAATTATAGCACTCTGTCTCTCCCCTTTGTTCCCTAGTTGGTCTGTCCAACTGAGAAAATGAGTGACTTAATCCAGTACATTTATGTAAAAAATTTCCCAAATAATGCCAGATACTTGTGGTTTTTTTTTTTCACATTTGTGTATTGAACTCTCATCTGTCTCCATAGGCTTCACTCACGACTGAGGAGAAATATTGCTAATCTGGCTATTAAAACCCCAAAGAATGTTACTGCAACCACTCGATTCAGGTGTTTCTTCCTCTGCACTTCCTCCCCAATTAAATGCACACACACCCATCACTCCTCATCTCTCCTGGCAAGTTTTCTGAGGTGTGTACCAACTTCCTGAAGAGCTGAATATCATCTTGCCTTGAGTTAAACAGGAGACAGCTGGCACCATTTTTCTCTTCAAATTACAAGAAAATGTGAGAAACAACAGGGTGTCTATATGGGGTTGGATAGAGCCCGAAAGGGCAGCTGTGCATGAAAGAGAGTACGACGGCAATGAGCTTGAGAATTAGGTGTAGTTCTGGAAGGTTCACACTCCACAAGACAACTTAGCTCAACATGATTTTGTGATCAGATTTTTTAAAAGAAATGTTTAACTTATCTAGCTGCACCTTCAAAAGTTCTGTATTTCCATGATAATGATAGTAGAGGAGGAAAGTAATTTTTTTTTAACTTTTGTGTTAGAATCAATACACAGTTTTTTGATGGCTTCCCCAAATCCTGGACGGTATTGACATTTAAGTTTTCTAATTATTTGTTATTTCTGTCAAATCGCATCATATCATCTTTTAAGCAGGTTGAGTTTGATAATACATAGCTTTGAAAAGAAACAGACACTCCTTTGTAAGCATTTTATGTCTCATATGAGTTTAATATCAGTGAAAATTTGTGAAGGATTTTTATTCCAGTCAAAATGTTATAAAGTAATCTGTTTGAAACCACATACAGAAAGATTAGCCAAGATGAATGTATGCATGGTATTTTTAGAAAGTAGAAATAAGTAGAAATTTTTCTTAGCACTTCTTTTTGTGTATGCCTTAGTGAGAGAAGAAATTACATAAGAAAAACTATAAATTTAAAGTCTGCGTTATTAGGAAGCATAGAGGTTCGTCCTAGAAGAGACTTTTTTCACATATTCTTTCTTATTACTACATGTAAGAAAACATCAGAACACAAGGACAGATGATTTTCTTGAAAATGTGCATAATTATAGAATATGAGGGAGGTGGTGAAAGTGGGTATGACCTCGAAAAGGGATTATACATTTCTAAATGAAAGAAAACTTCAGGAATTGTTAAATTTTCTCTGTTGAATGAAGAAATAGGCATTATATATATTTCAAAGACTAGTTCAAGAATTAGTATAATAAAAGAAGAAAGAACTTCTCTCTACTATAATGAATTCTCTAAGAACCTGAATAAAGAAAATGTGTACACATTTTTATTTTTTACAAAGGACAAGTCCTTTGATACATGGGAAGATCCTGGAACCAATAATCATCGGATAATTTGTAATCCCCTATCAAAGTACAACCTTCTGGGTCACAATCAACATCGCTTTCCAGAAAGGAGACTTTTGTCAACATTATTCCAGTATGACATAAATGTATTTTGGAATACACTACAGAACTAAAAATCTACAATAAAGTTGCAAGTGCAGTTTTCAGAATTTTGATTCACTTCCATATGCTTAATATGGAATCTTATTCTTAATCTGCATGCTACAATTCACTGTAGCCCCGCATATTGCTAGAGCAGTGGTTCTCAAACTTTTCAGCCTTAGGGCCCTTTTATCATCTTAAAAATTATTGAAAAGCTCAGTGAGATTTTCTTTATGTGAAATATTTGTCAATATTTGCTGAGTATTTATCAATAGTCACTGAATTAGTAATAAAAACAGAAATTCCTAAAACACAGCACACACACATTCCAATAGCCATGAATTGACAATATCATCATGTCAGGTAGCTCTCTAGAAAACTGCACTGGGCACTCAGGAGGGAATAAAAGTGAAAAGACAAATAAGTTCCTAGTATTACTATGAAAATAGTTTTGACCTCACAGATCTCTGGCTCTCAGGGAGCCCTCGTAGTCCCTGGAACACACTTTGAGAACTGCTGTGCTGCAGGATTACTGGCTGGAGGATTATCGGGATTCGGTAACAGGAACTCTAAGTGACCCAAGAAGAAAAAAATGATCAAATAGCATCCTTCAGGGTGTAAATTCTGACTGACTGAAACTCAAGTGTTTCTGTGAAGGATCCCTGGATAATATCTTTAAGCATATGCTTTTTATTTAGGGAATAAAATACTGATATTAAAAGGCAAGGGATGGGGGAGAAGGATCCAGGCGTTATCTGATGAATATTTATGTATAACAGGCATTGGAGAGATGAAAAAGATCTTAAAGATGTGGTCCTGTCCCTTGACATGTTACATAATCAAGGGAGAGAGATCACAAATAAATGCCCCAGTAGAGTTAAGAAAATTCTCAGACATCTCAGTAGAGGGAAAAATGATTCCCAACAAGCCATTTCAGTAAGTTTCCATAGAAGATCCACAGAAGAAGGGACAGTTGTGACCAGGTACACACAAGGAGTGCACAGTTAGCTCACACTGTAAGCAGAGGCGGAACTCTGGGTAAAAAGACATGGAAGGTCATGGCTTCTGTGCTCTCAGTAACTTTGATGTGGGATGGAAGGAGCAGGACAAATGGTGTGCATGGGAGAGGTGAGGCTGGACTGCAGATGGCCTTATGCGCTCACTGGAAAAATCGAGCATTGTCCTCTAGGTAATGGGAAGCTGCTCAAGTTTTTTAAGCAGAAGGATAGCTTGTTCAGAATTATATTTCAGAGTTCCAGCTTTATTGCCTTGGCCATCAGGGTGAAACTACAAGATGGAAGTGCCCTTCGGAGTGTCTTGCCATAATCCGCGTGAGAAGAAAGCTTGTATATATTCTCTGGCTCAAACACTGATGTCTCCCTTGGTTTGGGGACCTCAGAAATTACCTAATTTACATGTGCCTTAATTTCTTCATCTATAGAGTAGAAGAATAATGGTCTACCTTACCGACTTGTAATGGTAGAATGGTTTGATGCAATTAACTAGAATAACGTGGAATAAAACAAAGCATCACGAATACATTTCACTTTGCAATATTAGTAATATTAGTAATATATTTTTTAAAGATTTTTATTTATTTATTTGACAGAGATCACAAGTAGGCAGAGAGGCAGGCAGAGAGAGAGAGGAGGAAGCTGGCTCCCTGCTTGAGCAGAGAGCCCGATGCGGGGCTCAATCCCAGGACCCCGAGATCATGACCCGAGCCGAAGGCAGAGGCTTTAACCCACTGAGCCACCCAGGTGCCTCAGTAATATTAGTAATATTATTATTATTAATATTATTAGCAGTATTTGCAATATTAGTAATCATTAGAGGTACATAAAATAAGAGGGAAGAAGGCAAAGGGAACACATTCTGAAGATACTTTGGAGTTCAGATTCACGGAATTTCTGTGACATTGTTGTGTAGTGGTGAAAGAGAGTGAAATTGGTTCAAATGTTTAAATTCAACAGACTCCAGGGAGCGTTAGGTGATAAAGGCGAAGACCCAGGACAGAGGGCGCAGGGAGAATGCAGAGAAACCAAGGCCTGTTTTCACACAAATATCTTTTACAAAAATGGTGGGAAATGCTTACCACAGTTACCTCACGTAATATGAAGGTGTGGTATGTGATAGCCAGCAAGCTTTAAGGAGCAAGACAGAAGGATTCAGTTGTGGCAAAGTGTTCAGACCAATTCAAGGGAAGAACAGAGTTAAGTAGGCCTCTAACAAAAATAAGGAATTTCTCATTAGAGTCAGGCGCTTTCCTCGAGAGAACTGCAGCATGAGGCACAGCCTTTAAGAAAGAGAATAGGTACACATGAGGAGAAAAGCTGGGAATTAAAGCTGGATAAGAGTTCTTTCCTTAGCATGAAAAAAAAATATATTATCAACATATTACAAGGAGGATGAAGTACTGAAATCAAGGCAGCCAAAAAGACCCGGATTAGTTAAATTTCTGTTATAATAGGGTCAGATCTGGAGTAAAAAGAGGTATTGGGCAAGAGAAAGTTTTTATATGCCTGGATGGCCAAAAGATGCTAATTTAAAAAGAAACAAAGATTCTCTCGGGGCGCCTAGAGGGAGCAGGATTCTTGGTTTTGGCTCAGATCATGATCTCAAGGTCCTGAGATCAAGCCCCACATGGAGGGGGGGTCTGCTTGAGTTTTTCTCTCCCTCTTCCCTTCCCCCCGCCCTACCACTCACTTGAGCTCTCTCTCTCAAATATATAAATAAATCTTAAAAAGAAGAAATAGATTCTCTAAATGATGTGCAAACTGTATCGTAGTTCAACAAGAAGTGAAAAACAAGTGAGTGGAAGGTAGAACAGAATTGCTGTTTCTCCAGCACGAATAATCAATGACATAAAATGCCCCAGATAGCTCAGGAACACGTAACATGGGTGTCTCTCTATACCATGCTTATGTTAACTATTTGTGAAGGTGTGGGGGAAATCCACACAAAAATAATTACTTCCCAACCTCAGAATAAGGTAGAGGGGAATATAAACAGATTAAATGGGGGGACTTACATTATAGTAATAATATTTTGGATCACTTGTTTTTTTCAGAAAGGAAAGGTAAGGAGAGTGCGGAAGTATCCTCTTTCAAATTAGAGTATCTCATAGAAGAACTGTGCTCAGAACATACTAAGGCAAATCTGCAATGGTTCGCAGACCCTTCGCCTTCAGATGCTAGTCAGATCTTTATAGTCACATGTGAATGCACAAAATATGGCGCCTTTTGTTTTTGTAGTTGAATGGAATAACCTCCCTCCCCCCACTGCTAAAATGTAATATTTAGCTTCAGAGAACATTGCATATGTGTTCTCCGAATGAAGGAAGACCTAAATGATAGTATTACAAGTCTGGTCTTGAGGCTTAGAGATGATCATCAGGTATGTCTAGAAAACACTTTCTTCTTTCCTCTTCTGTTCCTTTCCTGAATTCCCACTGTTCAGTGCTTAAAATGGGAATTTGGATCCGAAATTGTCTTGGTGAGTGAGAGGCTGCCATAGGAAGGTGCTACTTTCCTACCCCGGTATGAATTCACAGTGTTTGGGATAGATGAAGCCCCTCACACTTGTTCCTCTCTCTGCCCCCCAAACCCATATGCATGCCCTTCTTTCGGGTAAGCCCTCCTCAGGGTTATAAAATGGGTAAGATCTTTCTGAGATCTAAATATACAGGAACACAATTTTAACATATTGTGTCATTAAGAAGTTTAGGAGCTTTTAGACAAAATCTGGAGGTAGTGGAAAATTAGATGCAGTGTTGCATTAGACATGTTTTTAGTATTTTCTTCTTTTTGTAAAAGCTGTAATTTTCAGAGTTTAGAACCAATTTAATGTCCCTGGAGTTACAGCTTTTTTGTATCCATTGTCCATTAGGTGAATTACTAAGCCAAGAATGGAATCCATTTATAATGTATAAAATACCGTGAAATGTCTTAAAAACAGTCTTTGCAGGGGGAAAAAAAGCATTGGGAGTCCATTAAATTTGAAGACAGTGAGTTCTGAGGTTCTTCTTATAATCATATAATGGTTTTTTGTGCTTTGATAATGATGCATTAGATATTGGAAGATTTATTTAAAAGTTTGAATTCAATGAAAATTTATATAGAACTAATGCAAAATGCATTATGTTTGACATTCCAGACAGCTTTCAAAAGTGAATGTATTACATAAAAAAAACTTTAATAATATTTATTATCTTTTAAGGAAAATTAATAAATAACCAATAAAACACTACTAAATCACGAATATCAGTGATCGTGTCACTATTACTAGCATGTAATAAGCCTAAGAGATTTTGTTTTTTTAAATTCTTATTTTGAAGAATTTCTAGTGTAGCCTGGAAGTTAAAATAATTTGGTCTAAGGAGAATCTTTAGAAGATATAATGATATACATGTATATATGTCTGATATGTTTAGATACACCAAGCCATTTCCAGTGACCAGATTTTAATCAGTAATATATTGAGGATTCAGGGCGTGTGTGTGTTTGTGTCAGTGTGTTGTGGGTGTGTGCACTGTGTTGGGTGCTATGAGATCTCAAACCATAAACAATTTGAAGTTGTGTTAAACTTTCCTTTCATGTGTCAGAGGAAAATTTCAGGAAAACAAGTAAATTTCAAAATTTTATTAAATAAACATATCTGCTAGATTAAAAAATGTAATTGTTACCTCTAGAGTATGTCCTAGAATCCACACAGCAGCTGACAAATCTTAGAAACTTCTAAACACCTATAGCAACAGGGCTGTATACTATGTGAACCTTGTGGAGTTGTCACCTACGTTGCTGAAGAACAGGAATCCAGTAGCCAATTCATGAGCTTTAACCCACATCTTTGGTGTTCAGAAAGACAAGCCCAATGGCACTAAATTATGGTTGAAGTATAAAAAAAAAGTCAGACCTGTGATTTCTGTAGTCATTGAAGCAGAGAAATGTGACATATTTAACACAAATTCTAATAAAACTAAATAATAAATCTAATAAAATTAAAACAAAAAGCAATTTCCGTAACTTTACTAGTAGGATTTTTTAAACAGGAAATCCTGATAATTTCCCATGTGTCTGTTTACACATTCATGTTTACTACCATATCAGAATTTTTTTTTAAGCTGTATGTTTCAGAAAACCCAAGTACGCATGGCTTAAGTAAATATGGGTTGGTTTTTCTCACATAGCAATAATCTGGAGGTAGAAAGCCCAGGGTGGGTGTGACAGCATTGTGATGTGATAACGGACCCAACTTCTTTTTATCCTTCTGATCAGCATTTTTAACCTTTTAGCCAGCTGAAGGCTATAGCATCAAACCCAGGACAGGAAGAAGAGAGAAAACATAGTATGGTACCAGACTCATCCACCCCTTTTATTAAGAGAACAAATGTCTTTCCAGAAGCCCCAGCTTAGGTTGTATATGTCAGAAAAATGCCATAGGACTATACTTTGACCATGGCTAGAAAAGTAAATTTTCTTTTCCAAACTCTGGAGAAAGTCTGAGGGAGCAGAGCTGGAGAGATACTGGGGAAGTGTTGGAATGCTAATCAACAATCAACATCATTTTTCGAAGTTCACTAATTTTTCTTTTCTTTTCTTTCTCATGTTGGCTAACCTGGGCTAGCCATAGACTGAACCATATAAAATTCCTAATATGTGTGCATTGTTTCTTTGTAAAAATAACACTTTCATACATTTTAATCTAACACATTAAAAGTTGTTGATTGAGGCACCTCTCTGGTTGCCAAGCTCCCAGAAAATAAACTATAAACCTTAATATCAAATGCTATGCAGTCCATTTTAATTTTCTAATATCTTTGAAAAAATTCATATTTGAGCATATTTGATAAAGAATAGATGAATTTTTCAAAGATTTTTTTTATTTGAGAGATAGATCAGGAGTAGGTAGGAAGGGCAGAGGGAGAAGCAGACTCCCCCCAGAGCAGGGATCCTGATGAGGGACTCGATCTCAGGTCTCTGAGACCATGACCGAGCCGAAGACAGATGCTTAATTGACTGACCCACCCAGGCACTCTAGAGTAAATCAATTTAATGAGGTTCAAAAATGCCATGCATTTTGTTGTGAGGTCATGCCAGGCCCATTATACTAGGCATATAATGCATGTTTATTAAAGTCTGAGTTAAATGCTAAACAACAGATAGATTTTGATCAAAATGCAATTTTTAATTTAAGCTTTACCATCTCTTCAGACTTTAGTCACTGGGAGTGATTTCCCCCTGTTGATAGATGGAAATTCACGCAGGCCAGTGATTGTTAGGTATTGAAGCTCCTATAGTCATGTTAGGTCAAAAACACAGTCTCGATTCAGAAATTCAAATGTTTAAACCTGCAAAGATTTTGAACATCTCCTCTTCCCTTGTTCAGGCTTGCTTCTGAACTGAAAATCTACCTGAGAGAGAAAGGCTCTATCACTTACCTCCTGCTATATAATAAGCTGACGCAGAACCTAGTGACTTCCAACAATAATCTATTTGTCTATAGTCTATGGATCAGCAGCTTGGGTGAGGCTCAGAGACCTGGCTCTTGCACAGTTCTCCATTGCACTCATTCATGGTTCAGTAGTCAGCGACCTCACTTATATATCTGGTTTTTGCCTGGCTATTGGCTGGGGCCTTTGATCCATATTTCTTGTCCTCCAGCCGGCTGACCCAGCCTCATTCACAGGGTGGTGGTCACAGGATTTCCAAGACCAAGAAGGGAGAGCAAGTCCCACATGTACAAATGCTTTAACCATCTTCCAGACTCGGGTAAATCAAGTCAATCAGTCAACCCTGATTCAAGGTGTGGAGACAGAGATTCCACCTTTGGATGAGAGAACGTGGAATACCACATTTCAAGAAGGAGGATGTGTGGCTAATTTTACAATCTACTACAAAGAATTTGAGCTTCTGTTCAACATTTGTCCCTCTCAGGTACTGTCCTTTTCTCTGGCTACTACTCGCTCTCAGCCAGGGTGAAAAAGGAGATGGGTATGTACTCAGCTAGGTGGCTTCTGATTTCTCTGGATTGGGCACGTGGTTAAAATTGACTCTTGTGTGGGGCACAGTCGTACTTTCCTCAGTGAATCTATTTACTAGCGATCTCTCTCTTATCCTTGACTTTGGCCAGATGCACTTGTCATCTCATTAGTTACTTCTGATTTCTCCCCTGGCTCCAGGCAATCCAGTTTCATACCTTAGCCTCTCGACTATCACTCAGGACAACCTGATGCCTACTTGCTCTCTGCACCATGGCACATGTCCCTTTGCTAGAATACACTAGCACATCTCTGTCCTGACACATTCCAGAAATGCGGGACAACCTCAACACAGCAACAGTCTCCCCAGATCTGCCATCGAAATAGTTCAGCAGCCTTTCTCTTGCTCTCTAGATTTCATGGGTAGGCATCAGACCTCAGTTCTCAGTCTCTGTTAGCTTTGTTGATCACGAGAATAGCACCAAGTCTTTGTTTCTCCCTTGGGAACAAATTCAGAGCTTTCAGTGTGTCCCTCCAGGCTTTGGGTTAGAAAGTGGCACTCTTATCCACTCCTTTTCCAAAAGAAGGAACAGGGACTTTCAGCTTAGAGACTCTCTGAAGATATCTTTTCACCAGTCTGTTCTCTTTAATTTTTTTTTCCTGATCCCTGTTATGTCTTTGATCTGCCTGAGGGGTACAGGAGTCATGGAACAGATTCCATTTGTAAATTCTGCATATGGTGTGTTTTTTGGCAGGGAATCTTCATTCCTTTTGTGAATTCTGCATATGGTGTGTGTGCAGAGGGGGAAGGGGATCATATTGGTGTCTTAGTGAAAATGACTGAGGCAGGAAGGATTCCATCCTGACAGGAAGGAAGGAAAGAAAGATTGAAGGAAGGAAGGAGGGGAGGCCCAGAGGGATGGTGGGAGGAAGGGAGTTCACTTTTTCGGAATCTCATCCTAGAGCCTGCTTGTCTTTATGGTGGATATTGACTTCAGTACACAGAGCAAACAAAGTGATTACACACATATACTTTATAGACTTCCATCTTCGGTGCTGAAATCTTTATTTTGTTTCCTAAGATGAGACATACCTTGGCCCTTTTTTATGTGACACTAAAATCCCCAGAACCACCAAGCCAGACTGGAAAATTCCTTCATCTGAACAACTCATGGGTCTCAACTTGCAGCATTCTGAAAAGAAGGGCTATTTAGGGATGCCCAATCATGCGGGCAGGCCTACGGAACAATTGCGTGGAAACTCATGTGAAGTTAAATTGGCAATCAGCTCTAGCATTTCCTATGGTAGAGCTGCCTATTGGGTAAATAATATGCATTTTATAAAAACATTCATAAGTGTAAATTCACACGGGAGACTGAAATGGCTCCTTAGGGTTAAATGAAATACATATTAACAACACTTATGAATAGTAAATAGCATGCACTTTTAAAAAGTGCTCAATGTGTATTTACATAATAGCTGGTAAGAGTTCCACTGTCAAGTAAATAATACTGTAGTTGCCCTTAAAAGTCTTTAATTACCTACGGTATCTGTGAAGCACGCTGTAATGGATTTCTGGTTTGTGTTAGCACTCCACTCTCTTCTCAGATTTGTTCCTTTTCTTTTCTTTGCTGGTTTCAAACACATATATATTTATGAAAATAATTTCAAATTGGCACTGAAAGAAACCACCCATCTAGATAGAATGGTTTCACTTGTGTGAGAAGGAAACTTTTAAAGCAAGATGGCAATATCATGCTGACAGCAAACCCATAAAGAACATCTTATAAATGAAAACAAGTAAACAAAAATGAGAGCCCCAGAGGGATGGTGGAGTGGTGCACGGTGGGCAGACCATGCTTTGGTGAACTGGAGTGAATGTGTCAGTCCTTGCCTTTGTGGTTGTGAGACCTGGTAATCCTCAGATTCATCTTCTGTTGTTCCGTTGTATCAGAGGGATCAACCCCCTGTCTCCGCTACCAGCTAGTTTCTGACTGCTCTGGGGCAGTGGGGAGGACTGGCTAGAGGCTGGAAGGCAGGAAGAAGATACAAATCAAAGATTGCCCTCTTCTTTCTTCTTCAAGTGTATATCACAATGGCTGTGGTACCACATACCTCTTTCCCACCTGTCCCCCCATAGGTCTACCATGGTTCCATGTCCATATGTGGCCCAGGCTTCTGGACTCCAGTTCTAGTGCCTCCCTTCTCCAGGCCTCATGTTGATAGCAACTTCCTATAGTTGCTAATCTCTGTGTTACCTCACCTTCTTTTGGTTGGTCTTCCAATTCTTCTTACCTTTAGCAACCTGTTACCTAGATTAAGTGATCCCTGTTGGATTTACCTGGTATGATGAGCTTTATTTACTTGGATGGTCTCTGATAAAACTAGCATATGGAAGCTTTCATCTCTGAAGAAGTTGTCTAGGGGCAGTCAAAGAAATATTTTCCCCCTTTCCTATTCCAGGCAAGATGTCTCTTGGAACTTCCCATTAAATCTTGTAGAGCCCATCTGATATTGGGGTCTTTTTAAGAGGAAGGAGACAGATTTAGATGCTACGTTGGACAGAAAAGAGGTTAAGTCTAAATACTCAGATCCAACCACTTAAGACAGCATTGCTTAGAAATATCATCAGTGAGAATGGTGGCTGTTGCATTTCGCCAGTTTTGGTCTTGCCTTACTCCTTTAACTCCTTTATGGCTACTCCTTTAGCCATTAGAGGTTCCTGACTGTAAGACTTTGGCTTCCTGCTTTTTGGCAATATTACCACTCTCAAGCCATGTAGTTGCAATCTGAAATGACCTATGGGCACATAAGGGTACCCATATGGGTATATAATGGAAGTGAGTGAAAAGGAGGGGATCTTGATAAGATGATGTGCCTTCACTAGAGGTACTGAGTTTCTGTTTCTAAACTAATGACTCCATGTGAGCCACAAAAAACAACTTTTGCTAGGTTTGGCCCTCCGACCTGCCAGTTTGAAACTTAAGTTGGCTGTTTCATTTGGCAAGAAGCGCTCACCTGCCTTACTTGCCTATTCCCATTCTCTCTGTGCCACGCTTCCTACCCCCACAACACATTCTTGTTTGGATTTCCCAGATTCATGGGTCCTGCCTGCCTCATCCCCCAGCCAGTTAATACTCTCTTGCCCTTATACCTATGCTCAGTCTCAAATGTGCTCATTTTTCCTCAGTCCTTCACCTTCCCATCCTGTCATGAGATACAGGTGGCACTTGAAAGTCCCCTCATAGAAATTATTTTGAAAGTTTATCATAGTTAAAAATGTCACCTTTCTTTTATTAAAACACACTTGACTACTCCCCATTGTATATAATAAGTATATCAAATGTCACCATGGTCAGGTAGGGAGAAATGGGGAAAACATAGAGTAAGTTACTAGGAGCTAGGCACAGTTTTACATATCTTAATTCATTCCATCTCATGTTACCCTTACCCCCAAATCTTCCTCTCTGTGTGATTGTAACTGAGAACAGTGCCTCTGGGAGCAAGAGGTTATATCTAGAATAGGCAGGGGGTAGGGCACGTGAAGAAACCACAAACAACTTGTCTAGCTCATGGCATTACATGGAGCAGAGAGCCATCCTAGTTAGGGAGGCTTGGGCTCCCGGACTGCTGCTGGGACTGCAGTGGCCCAAGACCATCCTTGAGCCCAGTATCCATTATTCATCCATATTTGTTAAGGATCTGCTCTCTACTAGTTGCTGTCCTAAATGTTGGGGATAAACTGGTGAGAAAGGCATACAGACTGTTTTCCTTATGGGAACTGATTCTGTGGGGGAAGAGGACATTGAACAAGTACACCATTGAATTAAAAAGATATATATTTTTTTAATTTTATTTATTTATTTGAGAGAGAGAGAGCACACGCATGAGAGGTGGGTGGGGTCAGAGGGAGAAGCAGGCTCCCCGCTGAGCAAGGAGTCCAATGTGGGAATCCATCCCGGGACTCCAGGATTATGACCTGAGCCGACGGCAGTCGCCTAACCAACTGAGCCGCCCAGGCACCCTAAAAAAAAAATCATTTTTGGAAGTGCAGTTAATAAAAATGGGTTGCCATAAGAAACAAAATTAATGGAACAACAAGCAACATTGGATTTTGTGATAAGGTAGAGCCTCTGAGAAGATCGTGTTTGGATGACAGGAAGAAACAGCCACGCAAAGCTCTAGGGCAGAACAGTGCCACATGGCAAGAAAAGCAAGTTGAAAGTCCCTGAATCCAGACAAGGGCGGCAGATTCGCAGGACAGGAAGAAGGCCGACATGGCTGGAATCACAGGTAGAGAGGCATAGGACCAGATGTTAAAGTTGGAGGGACGATCAGATGATAAATCAGGTGGTGATTTTTTAAGACAGGTAAGTTGTCTGGATTGCGTTCTAGGTGCATAGGGACAGGGAAGCGGAGACTCCAAGAGATGAAGTGACTTAACTGGATTTGACATGGTTTCATAGTCAGAGAGATGAAAACTTGGCCTGGGATTCTTAATTCAATGTTCACCGCCTGTATTATATCTGAAGTATTGATATCGATGTATTTACCTGCTTAAAAATAACAGTCACCACAACAAGAATCTCTTGACTGATGTAACATTTATTTATTTGTGCATGTATTTATTTATTATATTTTTTTTCATTTTTAGTTTTCTCGACTGTAGAGGTCCTTTGGTAGCTGAGAGAGCAAAGGCTTGGAGGTCCCTCTGCATGGGAGCTCTCCAGGAAGCACGCAGGGGCTGTTGGGAGCTCAGAGTGCGTGTAAATCAGTAGGTGGCTTTTAGGTGTCACCCATCACCTGGAGTTTGTTCAGAGTGCTAATCAGAGCTGCCCTCTGAAGATACCAGCCTTCACCTGGGCTGTAAATCTGAGGCCAGCCTTGCTTGTGATTATTAGCAATCCCCTGACAATTTTTTGTAAGAGATGAGGTGTTAATTCCAATGCCCTGGCCCAAATCCAACCCAGGAAATTACTTTTTGCCTACCTAAATTACATTTAGACTTCCATTTGGAAATTAATTCTCAAGTTCTTTTCTCAAAAACATTACTGTTGCAGCTCTGCAAGGAGTCCCAGCACGCCCAAGAATGTCCCCGTCCTCCAGCTCCGTCCTCCACCACCTTCCGCAGCCCACTCCCCACCATGTAGGTACTTAGCCAGTGTGGTATGATTTGGATGTGCCCGGAAATCAATCTGTGCAGCAAAGTGGGGCAATTACCTATGATTCTGTGTGTTTCTGGATATATGTTAATCCTCTTTCCGTCAACACTGTTACCTGCCTTAGAACCATTAAAGCTAACTCAGTATGTTTTTTGTTCTTATTTAGATCAGTCTCCGTAAGGAGGCAGGATGCAAAAGTCATGTCTTTTCTCCTGGATTATTCTATGTTCTTTTCCATCTCTGTTTTTCTCTCTCTCTGAAACACACATGCACACACACACACACACGCACACACACACACGTACACACGCACACACGCATCCACCCTTACGGAGCCCAGAACCTATTTCTCTTTTCTGCATTGTCAGTTCTTTTCCCCCAAAAGCATTTCTTGTCATCTAACATATTTTATATGTTAACCATTTACTTATTCTCCAACCCGCCTTGGAATATAAGCACTATGAATGAGGGGATTTTCTTTCCTGTCCATATCCCAGTATTAAAAATACTGGCTGGCATATAGTAAGTGCTCAGTAAGTACTTGTTAAATAAACGAACTGTTAAATAACTACCCCCAGCCCAGTTCTTTGGGTAACAGCTGAGAGATATAATTATTTAGACACTGGAAGTATTGTTTATTCATTTATTCATTCATTATTCATCACTCATCTGATAAACACTTATTAGTGCCTACTATATCAAGGAAAGTGCAACACTAGGAAGCTGAACAGACATATTCTGATTCTCACAGAGCTCGTAATCTAAATAAGGAAAAACACATGTAAGAAGCTAACTAAAGACCTAACTATAAACCAGGGAGATAAAAGCCAATCTCCTGATATGTTGGAGGGTGGTAAAGGCTGTAGAATTATGACTCAGTGCTGTTCCTGGATAGCTCCATTTGGTAAATTCCTCTTATAATTTAATAGCAGGGAAAAACTCTCTTTCCTAAAGAGAGTCAAGATTTTTTTTTTTTTATTCAGAGAACAATCTCTGACATGTTTCCCTCTTTGCTTTGGTGGCTAATGAATTAAAATCTAAGTGTAATAATCAATGGCAGTCAGAACTGTATAATGAGTATCCAGTAGACCTGGTTTCAGATACCCTACTTTATATGATTTCTGAATTGCTTTTCCTATCTGCATGTTAATTGTTGTAAGTACACACACACATGTTTTTGCATTTGCTGCCATTTAATCGTTTGTAAATTCTCTGTGGTAGCCATAGGGCATAGATAATAAAGCTTTATCAATACAGATGCTGGAGATGAAATGGTTGACCCTGCTAGCCCATGCTAAAATATTAAACACATGAAAATCTAAGGTGCTATGCCCATATCTAGGCTCCAGACCTTTGTGTCACAATCAAAGTTTGGGGATTTACTCCAGTTTTTTGCATATACATTTTTAGGCTGTGATAAAGCTTTATGTCACCTCTTTTCCTAGAGCAGCTCTTGTTGTTTACTTTTTTTAAAGATTTTATTTATTTATTTGACAGACAGAGATCACAAGCAGGCAGAGAGGCAGGCAGGGAGAGAGGAAGAAGTAGGCTCCCTGCCAAGCAGAGAGCCCGATGCAGGACTGGATTCCAGGACCCTAAGATCATGACCTGAGCTGAAGGCAGAGGCTTAATCCACTGAGCCACCCAGGTGTCCCTCTTGTTGTTTATTTTAAACCACTTTGTGCACATGCAAATATGCCAGTTGGAGAGAGAGGGAAAGTGTAAAGTAATATACTCCACACAGTACCCCGGGATTGGCTTTGTGTCCCAGACTCTGCAAAGAGCCTCAGTACTTCTCATCTACAGGTATGGGCTTTTTTGTATTAGTTTCCCCTGTGTCAATATTTCACTTTCTCAATTTTAATTTTCTCTCTTTTTAAATTTACTCTAAATTGGTCTAGCTGTGTTTTATGTGTTCTGGTAAGGCGCCTTAAATCCTTTCTGAAACAAGGTGGAAAATAAACAACCAATCAAATAAATAAAGCCTTGTAAAATAATGGTATCTAAAACCATGTCTGCCCTTTGAAATACAAAGTAAGAATAGAGCTCCCAAGATAGCATCCTAGACCTACTTATTCAGTGATCAGTTCTGAAAACCTGTATTTCCAGGTATGAGAGCTATCTGATATGTAGACATGATCTTTGTCTGGGCTGCTTTAACAATAACATAGACTGGGTGGCTTGTAAAAACAGAAATTTATTTGTCACAGTTCTGGAGGCTGAAAGTTTCAAGATCAGACTTTTGCATCCTGCCTCCTGATCTTGAAAATCTGGCAGGTTCAGTGTCTGGTGAGGGTCCACTTCCTGGTTCATAGCTGTCTTCTCTCTGTGTCCTCACATAGTAGAGGGGGTGAAGGAGCTCTCTAAAATCTCTTTTATAAGGATACTAATCCCATTCATGAGGGCTCTGTGCTCATGAACTACTCATTTTACAAGGCTCCCCCTTCTCATACCAACACATTAAGGGTTAGGTTTCAATTTAGGAATTTTAGGGAAACACAAACATTGGGTATGTAGCATTCTATCTCTTGTCCTTCAAATTCCTGTCTTTCTCACATGCAAAATATATCCAGTACATCCTAACAGCACCAAAGTCTTAACTTATTCCAGTATGAACTCTAAAGTCTAAAATCTGGAGTCTCGTCTAAATATCATCTAAATCAAATATGGATGAGATTCAAGGTATGATTCATTCTGAGGCAAATTGTTACCCAGCTGTGAACCTATGAAACCATATAAGTCACGCACTTCCAAAATGCAGTGGAGGGACAGGCATAGGATAGACATTTCCATTTCAAAAGGGAGAAATAGGAAATAAGGAATAATTGATCCCCAGTAAGCCCACACTTATAAGGCAAACTCCATGAGATCTTAAAGCTCAAGAATAATTCTCTTTGTTTCGGTGGTCTATCCTATAGGTCTCGGAGTAAAGGTCCCACCTTTTGGACCCACTGGGGTAGTAGTTCTGCCTCCAAAGATTTGCTGGACAGGGGTTGGGCCCCAAGGCTCCACATGGCCATGCTCCCATGTTTTATGCTTTTCATTTTTCTTGCAGTATGGATATGCTGAGAATTTCCCAGATCTTTAAGTTCTGCTTCCTTTTTGCCTAACAATTCCATAATTCCATCTTTACGTCATTTCTCTCTTCTTTTTTTTTTTTTTTTAATTTGGGTACAAATGACACACAGTGTTAGTTTCAAGTTTACTACATAAGGATTCATTAACTCTGTACTGCCCTGTGCTCACCACATGTGTAGCTACCATCTTTCAACATGCAACACTGTTACAATACCAATGACCATATTCACTTTGCTGTAACTTTTATTCCCAGAATTTACTCATTCCATCACCAGAAGCCTATTAATCTCCCACTCCTGTTCACCCATTTTGCCCACCCTCCTCACCCCTTTCCTTTCTGGCCACCATCAATTTGTTCTCTGTATTTATAGATCTGATTCTGTTTTTCATCATTTCTCTCTTCTATTTTTATAGTAAATAGTCAGGAGGAGCCAAGCCATACCTTCAACCTTTTGCGAAGAAATAGCTTCAGCTAAATATCCAATTTCATTATTCACAAATTCCACCTTCTGTAAAATGCTAGAATGTGGACACAATTCAGCCAAATTGTTTACCACTTTATAACCAGGATCACCTCATTTTCTATTAATGTGTTCCTCATTTTCATCTCAAGCCTCATCAAAATAACCTTACCATTTATATTTCTACTGATATTCTGTCCAGGATGACTTTTCTCTAAGACATTTAAAGCTTTCTCTGAAGCTTGTTACCTTCAAAAATCTGTTCATAGCAATGTGGGATTTTCTAGCACACACCTCAAAACTCTTCCAGTCTCCACCCATTACCCGGTACCAAAACCCCTTCCATATATTTTTAGGTATTTGTTATAGCAACACCCCACTTATTGGCACCGATTTCTTAATCCATTCAGGTAGCTATAACAAAACACCACAGACTGGGTGACTTACAAGAACAGAAATGTATGTCTCACAGTCGTAGAGACCAACAGTTCAAGATCAAAGTGCTGAGAGACTTGGTGTCTGGTGAGGGCCCTGGTTCATAGCTATTTTCTCTGTGTCCTCACATGGCAGAAATGGTAAAGGAGTTCTCTAGGATTCCTTTTATAAGGACACTAATCCCCTTCACAGGGCTCCGTCCTTATGACCTAATCACTCTCCAAAGGCTGCACCTTCTAACACCATTACATTAGAAGTTAGGTTTCGACATATGAATTTTGGAGGATGCAAACATTCACTCTGCAGCCAGCATGTATAGGCTGCCTGGGTGATTCAGATCCCAGGATGAATCATTCCTCAAATCTCTGGGTGGTAGAAACATCCCTTTGCTTCACAGTAAATCCATCCCCTTTCTACTAGGACTCAACATGTGTACCATCCAGCCTGTAACTAACTTGTGGGTGGAACATTGACAATGGTGCATGTTTCTATAAATTCAAGCTGTTTGGGCTTAAATAGCATCATAACTCTCATCTGATTGCATTGGCTGTACTTCTAACAATGTTAAACAACAATTCTTGAGTTCAAGGAAATGTCCATGATATTTCCTCATTGAGAACTGTATTTCCCCATTTAGAACTGAAGTATATTTCTTCATTTCCCTCTCTATCTCTATATGGATGTACTTTATAAATAATCATGTTGTGATAGTATTCATAAATTCCTATTTTTATTGAGTTTTTTTTTTTTATTGAGTTTTTAAATAGGAATTATGGTTGAGTTTTGTTCACCTGTTTATCAGCATCTAGAGAGCTAATCATGTGAGTTTTTTTTCTTTGAGCTCTAAATATGGTAAATATATCACAGGATTTTCTGTATTTGAACCATCTCTGAATTTCTAGAAGAATACATATATTTAATGTGTTGTTTGCTTTTATTTAATATTTTATTTAAAAGGTTTTGTATACATATTTGGCTATATATTCATCTACAGATTTGTGTGTGCATGTGTGTGTGAGCTAACTTTATCAGTTCTAAACCCAGCATCTAATTTAATGGGGAAACAGTAGAAATATTTTCCTCCAGTCAAGAAAAAGGCAATGATACTATCTTTACTACTGTGTAAAAAAATTAGAGGTGTGAGAATTGGAAAAGAAGGAAAGTTATCTCTCTTTGCACATGAGATGACAGTTGACCTGGAGAATTCATGAGAATTAATGACGCAATTAACACAAACAATCAGCAAGTCATTAGGTAGTATACCATAAAATTAACAGAAAGTACCACTGCTCTGTATAAACTATAATTGTTTGGAAGATACAATAGAAGAAAACCCCTATTGCATAATAGTGACAAAATTCTTAGGAGTAAAGTTAGCATGAAATAGACAAAATCTATAAGGTGTAAACTTCAAAATATTCTGGAAAGACACAAAACCGGCCTTGAATAAATAGAAAGAGTTACCTTGTTCTTGGTGAGAATCTCACCATTATAAATGGTATTTCTCCTCAAGTTGATATATAAATTTAATATAGTCTCAGTGAAACACAAGTATTGTTTAGTTTGGTTTGGTTTGATGTTAGAGTTAGACAACTTGATCATGAAGTTCACATGGAAAAGAAATTTTGAAAAATCACTTGAAAAAGCCCTCAGAAAGAACAACAATGAGAAACTAGTTTTACCAGATATTGAAATGTAGTATAAAGTCCCTGTAACAGTATGGTATTGGCTCACGAATAGACAAACACAATAATGAACATAAACAAAGATCTAGAAATGGGCGCAATCTATTTAATTCACAATGAAATGGCATCTGAAATTATTGAGAAAGAGAAAAATAGACTCGAACCTCAGAAATGTCTACCAGAATGCACTGCTAATCATCAGAGATGTAAATGTAGGCAATGAAATCATGTGAGTACTACAAGAAAACATCAGTGAACTCCCATATAACCTAGTTGTAGAGAAACCATGTCTAGCTATCCCTAAAAAAAAAAAAAAAACAAACAGAGGCAGTAAGAGAAAAAATTGCTAAGTTCAATTAAATGTAAGGTTTAATTGACATGCAAAGAACAGTATAAGCAAAATCAAAATACAGGACAAGTGGCAGGTAGATGGCTCCTACACCTTGGTGTCCTTGGCCTCTAAGGACCTTGAATAGGGTAGGACTCTCCTTGGCAGTGACAAATGATGGGTCTCAAGAGTTGTTAACCATTCTGAGTCTCACTCTTGAGGATAGAGGTTTCTTCTGGGGGGATGTAAGAAGAAAGGATACAGTATGGAGAAAATGCCCACTCATGTTTCTGTAGAACTAGAGATCTTTTGTTCCGAGGATCATTGCACTGGTGATTTGTTTCTTATATTTCTATGGATTATACACCTGTGTTTTGCATTTTCTTCTTTCAGTGTATGTAAGTCACAGTAATTAACATCTTTAAGGAACTAACTTTACATTCTCTATTGCTTGCTGATGAATTACAGTTTCTCTTTTTATTATTTAGTGATTCAGATATTTCAACTAAGTTTCAAATGATCCTAAGTAAAATGTCCTGTTACATATTGTTGACTTTAAAAAGCAAAATGCAAAACTGTATGTACATAAAAGCCTAATTTTTAAAAATATTTTTCTCTTAAAAAAACACCAAAATACTTTATAATATTTACCGCTTCTCTACAATGAATCTATGTCTCTGTAACTGAAAGGAAATTATACATATATAAATAAAAATAACTGTCGCCTAAGAAATATATAACAAATTGCTTCTTAGAGATTAGACTTTGTTTTCTAAGGAAAAGGAATTTCCCCATCTTACCTTTACTCTGTGATAATTCTGTTCAGAGATATCTCCAATTCAGAAAAAGCACTCTCTAAGGAAAAAAAATAAATATTTTTAAACAACTTGTGCTTTAAAAAGGTTTCTCACATATATTGTTGTACTTCATCATCACATGGGTTCTCTTGGCTCAGCAGAGCAGAAAATGTACTAATGAAGATTTGATAAAACTCACGCCTTATTGGATGTTTATTGGGTTCGGTTCCAGTCACTTTCCTAGGCCTTTATATGATCTCATTATTCTTCTCAGCAATCCTATAAGGTAGGTGCGGGTTTCCCATTTTATGCATGAGGAAACTGAGGATTAAAGAGGTTAAGAATTGTGCCTTAGGTCACACAGCTGCTAAATAGCAGAGCCAGAGTTGGGATCTCAGTCTGACTCCAAATGCCATGCTCCTTTTGCAAGGCTCCTCATTGAGCTATGACCACAATGCAAACCAAGCCTGCATTTTCTCTATGTCGTGCAGACTCCCTGCAGTGCTAAGATAATGCTCTTAGAAACATCTTTAATGGTTGTTTTGACACCTTGTTAAACAGAATTTTGTTCAGACTAAACATTCTTGGCTAGGCAGTGGTACATCCAAGTGCTTTGTTAATTTGAAAGTGCAGTAGAGGCGGAAGCCCTTATTACAGGAGGTAGGAGGTAGGGCAGGGCAGTGGAAAGAGAACTTGGCACAGTCAGAAGCTGTTCAAGATCCTCACTTTTGCTAACTCACTTTGTAACATCAGGGGGTGCACTTAACAGCGAAGCATGAGGGACCCGCCTACTTACCTACTTACTTAGCACCTCCTCCTCTCCTTCCTTCCTTCACAGGGTTGTGAGTGTAGTTGGTGCAATGCACAGGCTTGGCTGCATGAGGGTACCCGGGAAAGAGTTGGGTTTCTTTCCATCGTTGCTTTCATGCTTGCTCTTTTGAACTTTCTCTTTATATGCCTTGATTATATCTGGAGCCTGTGCCATAAGCTACCCTTGGTATTAGAACAGTCTTATCTTGATATTAATATTGAAATATGAAGAACATCCAGCCCAGTCTTTAAATGTCCATCTTACATCCAGTGTAAGGCTTTTCTCTTCCATGTCCTTTGGGTGTTCTGCCTCTTCCATTTTTCCTTCCTTCCTTTCTTCCTTCTCCCCATCCCTTCCCTTTCCTTCCCTTCCTTTCATCCTTCCTTTCCTCCCCTACCCCCTTCTTCCCTTCCCCCTCCCTTCCCATCCCTCTGAATTAGGCATTAGATAAGAGGATTTAAGCAGACAGTCTTCCACCATTTGGTACTCTCCTTAGGGCAGCATCCCAATGCTGCTTTCCCCTGGGGCAGCTGTGTAGGTTCTTCAGAACAAATGCTCCCTTCACAGGTCCCTGTTGTGCATATGTTCTCCAGCTGACCTCCTCAATTACCCTCTTCAGCTCCAGGTCACCAAGAAACCCCTCCACAAATCAGTTTTTACTGCTGGAGCCCTCCTGAGTGGGGCATCAGCAAGATGGCTCCACGTGGTCCACTTTCTAGGGGCCCCATTGGCTCATGGGAAAATCCCATGTCTTGTCTTGTCGGAGGCAAAAATAGAATCTACTCCTTACTTACACTTTCTCTCCCATCACCCTTAAGTCTATCTTCTAGTCTCTACTTTTTTCTCTCTCTCTTCCTGTCCAGAGATTTTGCTTTAGTTATAAGACAATTAATTAAAGAGTTCCATGTAACATTTTATTACATTAGGATCAGCAGATAGTTCTCATGAACTAGGGTAAAAATGCCGGTGGTTGCTACCAGAAAGCCCTTCTGTTGCTTGTCTCCCAAAAGCGATTTGTTCAGTGAACATTTATGCGTTAAATACCACACAAAACACTGAACATAAAATAATAAATAAACCATATCCTTACTCTCAAGGATCCTGCATGGACTATTTCAAGAATCCAATAAATATTTTTAAATTAACTTTATTGGTATGAGTCTAGAAACCTACTTAGTTTATGTAATAGCAGAGAGGGACTATTTAATGATATTTCCAAGGAAAACTGCAATTATCATTTGATAAATTTGATGTTACATTTTATAAATTTGAAGTGTTCAGTGTGCTACTTTGATACATTTGTATATTGTAATATTATTGCCAGTGAAGCAATATTTTCCCACTACATCATTATAGTACAGTATTACTTTACAATATTCATTAAACTGTGCATTAGACCTCTGTGGCTTATTTCTCACTCATTACAAGTTCATACCCTTAAACACTATCAGTCTTACCCACCCCCCCCCGCCAACTCATCATCTCCTGATTACTATTGTATCCTGTTTTTCAGAAGTTTGATTTTTTAAGATTCCACATATAAATAATATCATGACTTGTCTCACTTAGCATAATGTGCTCAAGGTCCATCCATGTTGTCACAAAGAGCAGAATAGCCTCCTTTCTCATGGCTGAATAATATTTCATCATGTATATATATCATATCTTTTTATCCATTCATCTGTTAATGGGCCTTTTGGTTGTTTCCATATCTTGGCTATTGTGAATAATGCCGCAATAAACATGGGTGTGCATGTATCTCTTTAAAATCCTGGTTTCAATTCCTTTGGGTATATACAAAGAAGTAGAATTGCAGATCTGTTTTTAATTTTTGAGGCACCTCCATCTTGTTTTCCATAGTGGATGGATTAATTTACATTCTTACCAACACTACATAAGTTCCCTTTTTACCACATCTTTGCCAGCACTTGTTGTTTCCTGTCTTCTTGACTGTAGTCATTCTTACAGGGGTAACTGGTTTTTATTTGCATATTCCTGATGACCAGTGATGTTGAGCATCTTTTCATGGTTGGACATTTTGATGTCCTCTTTGAAAAAATGTCTGTTCTTCTGCCCATTTTTAAATTGGATTTTTTTAAATTATTAAGTTGTGTTAGTTCTTTACATATTTTGGGTATTAACCCCTTATCTAATATTAACACCTTATCTAATATGATATAGTTGCAAAATTTTCTCCTATTCTGTAGGCTGTTTCATTTTGTTAATTGTTTCTTCTGCTGTGCGGAAAGGAGGTTTTGAGTTGAACATATTCCTATTTGTTGATTTTTACTTTTGTTGTTTGTGCTTTTGGCCTCATGTCCAAAGAATCACTGCCAGAATCAATATCAATGAGCTTCTTCCCTGTTTTTTGTGCAGTTTTTGATATCAGGTCTTATGTTTAAGACTTCGATCCATTTCATGTTTAATTATTGTAAGTGAGGTGAGACAGAGGTTCAATTTCATTGTTAGGTTCTGCATGTGTTTCTCCAGTTTTCCCACACCATTTTTTGAAGAGACTATTTTTCCCCATTGGGCATTCTTGGCTCCCTTGCTGAATATTAGTTTAAAACCAGTGTGATAACACTGAATTTGTTCTTTTTTCTTGGAATGCTTTGGCTATTTGAAGTCTTTTGTGGTTCCACACAGATTTTATGATTGTTTCTTCTGTCTGTGAAGAAAGTCTTTGACATTTTGATGGAGATTGCCTTGAATCTGTAGATCACTTTGTGGTAGTATGGCCTTTTTCACAGTATTTATTCTGCTGATCCATGAACACAGGCTATCTTTTCATTTGTTTGTATCTTCTTTAGTTTCTTTCTGAAAAGTCTTATAGTTTTCATCATACAGATCTTTCACTTCCTTAATTAAATTTAGTACTAAGTATTTTATTGTTTTTGATGCTATTATAATTTGGATGGTTTTCTTTATTTCTTTTTCTGATGCTTCATTGTTAGTGTAAAGGAATTCCACTGCTTTCCATGAGTTGATTTTGTAAACTGCCACTCCACTGAAATCACTCATTAATTCTAACAATTTTTTGATTGACTCTTTTGGATTCTCTGTATTTAAGACAGCAAATAGTGACAGTTTTACTAAGGAAGACTATTTTGAGAAATATTAGTGCTGTTAATATTATTACTACTTCAAACAATAATGTAAAAATAATAATAATAGTAATACTAACATACAGTTATCGGTTATTGAATACTGACCGTAACTAAGAGTGACTGAACATTTTATATGCAGTGTCTTATGTAGTCATCACAATCATCCAGTATGAGGTAGAGACTCAATGGAAACTAGAAAACTAAGACTTAATAAAGAGCGAATGAGTTTTTCAGTGAAAGTTTTTCTACTATTCCCACACTTATAACCATTAGTCAGTACTGTCTCCCTTGGAACCATGGTTTAAAGGCATCTTGTGAGGTTCATGCTTTTTGCTGCAGTGGTGTTAAAATCAATAATACCTAAAATGATATGGATTATAATAGAAGGTTCAGTAGGACCTCCAATAGATGATCTGGACGCAAGAAGAATGACTGGAGGTGGGTCCCATCCCCCTTTCAACAGGACCATCTAAAAGATGAGTTGCACAAAATAGTCTTCATTTAAGTCTATCCTTTACAGGCAAGGAGGGGTTGACTTCCAGAAATTTGCCTTCCATTGTCTGCTTCCTGTTCATTCTAACCAGTTGCTAGAGCAGCATATTCGAAATCTGAGTTTCTGCTCTTCTTGAACTTTACAAAATGTGAGGTTGCCAGTTACTATAAGTTGAAAATAGCACCAGTATTTAGCCAAGAGTTTTCAGAATTGGAAAAAGACTCTTTGGGTTTTTTTTTTTTTAAGAGCAAATGAAAAGAGGTAGAATTTTCAATAATGCCTAATAGTAAAAAGAACTCAAGAAATGAGACTAATATTGTAAAACACACGCACACAGAGTATGCTAAATTGTATCAATAGTCCCTGCTTTCTTAGCTCACTAAAAATAATTTCCCAGAACCTCTGAAAGAGAAAATAGGTACTAAATCTGACTTCCTCGAAATCCTTTTCACTTGAAAATTTTATGAAGGTGCTTTATGCAATGCTGAATAAGTTGAGTTTTCTAAAAGGGTAGGTTCCGTAGCAGAAGGAACACTGTCAGAGTTGCAAATGGTGGATGTTTAAGAGTTATCACTGCCAAAAATTTAATCTAACAATTTAAACTAGCACAGCCCCAAAGGCCAAACATGGAATGAAATCAGGCTGTGAATCCTGTCTCCTGGAAGGAGTGCTTCTGTAGATTTGCAGAATGCTAAAGCTACAAAGGAATTCAGGATTCCACCACCTTAATTATTTGCTTTATAGATAAGAACCTGAGTTAGAGAAGCTACTTGAATTGCCCAAAGACATGTTTGTAAGAGAACCAGGATCTCATAACTCCTAGTATATTATTAACCTGGAAGACAGCACAGCATTTCCCCATTTAATAGGTATTGACGTCCACGAACAGAGTGCTCTAGTCCTGCTGTGTGATATAAACATATTTTGTTCTAGTAAACTAGACGGCAGGGGAGACGGTTAAACAAATTCTTTTCATGACTATATATTACAAAGGGAAAATAATACATCTTTCTCTTTTTGTTCTTTCTTTTGTTCCTATATTTGGCATATTTACTAATAAATATTACCCTACTGAGAATTGTCAGTATTTCATTGGAAGTTTTACTTTAAAAGTCTTTGATCTTGCAATAATTTAATGATGTTTGAAATGAAAATATCACGCAAGAATTACATTGTGCCATACAAGAGCTTATAGTCGCATAATAAAATGTTGATCATAGCCTCTGGCTGACACACCAGCTCCATGTCATTGACTCTCCCCTTCCGTTTGTCTTATCCACCATCTGTAGAACATGGCTTTCATTCCCATGGTCGTCCCAGCGTCATGCAATGGCAGTCTCACCTCTAGTCCCCAGTCTGCATTATAGGCATGTAGAAAAAGAAAACAATAAAGAATAAGAGATGAGACATCATTTCACAAGGAAATTTACCCTGAAATTGCCTTCACATTTTGGCCTTTAACCCATTGCCCAGAACTTCATCTCATGAACAACCCTAGACAGGGGAAACTGAGAAATGTAGGTTAATGGCTAAGCATATTACTGCCTCTCCCCTCCACACCAATATTATAGTCGAGTTATTAAAAAGAAGAGGAGGATGGATATTTGGTAGCATCTCCTATGAAGGAGAAGCAAATTTGGCACTCCTCCAGGATTGAAGACACTTGCGTAATAATGGCTCCAGACTCTCAGATTTGAGTTATTTTGCTTCATGTCCTTGGATTAATTGCTGACCTCTTTAAATATTTTTTTTTTTTCATTTCACTTTTAAAGTGTGATAATTTTGGGACACCTGGGTGGCTCAGTTGGTTAAGTGTCTGCCTTTGGCTCAGGTCATAATCACAGGGTCCTGGGATGGAGCCCCACGCAGGGGGTGGGGCAGAAGGGGAGGGTCCTTACTCAGCAGGGAGCTTGCTTCTCCCTCTCTCTCTGCTGCTCCGCCTGTTGTGCGCTCGCTCTCTGTCAAATAAATAAGAATAAAAAAATAAAGTGTGATAACACAAAATTAAGAATAATCTTTAGGGTAACTTGAAGAGTTAGAAACTCAGATACCTGTTACAAAGATCTGTGTGGTCCAATAAAATAACCAGTAACCACACAACGCTATTAGTAAGTGACTAGTCTGAACTGAGATGGATTATATACACACTTGATACCGAAGACTTGGTATGATGAAAATAACAAAACCTGATTAATAATTTTTATATTGATCACATGTTGAAATGATACTACCTCTAATATGTTAGATGAACTAAAATGCATTATTAAAATTAATGTCACCTGTTGCCCTCACCACTCAAAAGAAAGTAGAGAACCACAAAGGTAGCACCTTCTCCTTTCTTTCTTCTTTCATCCCATCCCTGCTCCTAATAGTCCCCTTTCTTCCCCTCTCTCCTATTATCTCCTCATCCTCTGGCTCTCATCAGTCTATTCTCCCTTCCACTCACCCCAGAGGAGCTCTGCTCTCTCCCTGAGTCTCCTGGCACAATGTCTTCCATGAATGTGAGCTTTACCAAGCCTGGAAAAGCATTTGTCCTCAAACATCTGATTTTCCAACTGTCCCCAAACCAAAAGCCTAACCAAGCTCTTGGCACAAAAAAAGGAAAAATACAAAGAATATTCAGCCTTCCTGATTTTTTTTTCACAACAGTGAATATAAGTCATTAAATAATCATTCAGGAATTTACCTGCCACACAGACTAAGATTTTCTCTTCCTTTTGGGAATCTAATAATTTCTAGTCTTCTTTACTTTTAGAATAGATCTAACCCAACAAACTCAGTAGTTTCTACTTTTTTCTTTTAAGTTTAATTGGGATCTTTATTCTCTTTCTCTCTCTCTCTCTCTCTCTCTCTCTCTCAGTGTATATGTGTGTGTCTGTGTGTGTGTGCGCGCGCGCGCGCACGTGCATCCACTGTGTGATAGTTTTGTTTTGTTTTATTTGCCTTTCCTGCTGAGAGTGAAACCTAAGGGTGTCTAAGAGGTGAAAATATGATTCAGAAGAGGGCAGGAAACTATCCCTTCTCAATTCAGAATAACTGAACATCTTGTCTCAGGCAGTGATTGTGTTCTCATTTGTGACTTCCCTGTATTTCCATCTGAGTTCTCCTTCTTCCCTGAAAGGAAAAAAAATATTCCAAATTAAGGCAAGATACAGTATGAACAACACACCAAGATTTTTATTTGGTTGACCACATGTTTTGTCACTCGAAGAGAAAGGAAAATGGTGACAGTGGGTGCATGGTCTATGATAAATGCATTGTGAAAAAGCATTTGAGATAGTGAAGAAAGCAAGTTAGAGATTCGTGTGGGTACTACGATATCAATTCTAGAAAATAGGCTAATGAAGGAGATAAGAAAATAATATGCAGAATGTACATAGCAATTGTGATGAGGTATTGGAATTATAGTAGAACCCCCCCTGGTTATGAAGTATTTTGTAATGTTATAATAAGAAAGAAAGAAGGCAACACAATGGGGGGGGGGAGCAGTGGATTAAGGACTTTAGAGCCAACTTAACTAGGTTACCAGCTCAGCCTTGTTATAACTGTGGCTTTCTGCATCAGAACTGGTTTAGCTTCTCTGAGCTTCATTCTAACTTCTGTAAACTGGGAATAATAGCAAAATCATAGTTCTTGTGAGGATGAGAAATTGAGATAACATATCATCTGTGTCTAGTACATATTAAGTGTCTAATAAACACAAACTTATTGGCAATTATTTTAAAAGCTTTCTCCCGTGAACGCATCAAAAAAGAAAATAAAATGTTTGATGCATGCAGCTCATGTGTGATGTGTTGCAGACAGAAAAAATTTCTACCGGAACTCCGTCCAGAAACAAGAGGAAGATTGTCATTAGTTAAGAATTGTCATTCTTCGTTAAGAATTCAGACAGAATCTGAAACGCGTTCCTTTCTCTATCAAATCTGCAAAAATGTACTGAGCACAGCTACACAAAAAGCATGTACTTGGTGGCATATGGCACGCTAAGCTAGATGAGGCACAGCCCCTGGCTTCCAAGAGTTCCCTGTCTAGTGGAGCATGCACATTTGTTCACAAATAACCATAGGACAAAGAAGAAAATGATTACCGAGGAGAACTAACGTTCACTGACTTCTTACTTGATGTCAAGCATTAGTTAAAACAATTTACATAGAAGGAGATGTTATTATCCTCAGTTTACCTAGGCCTGCAAAAGGCTAGATAAATTCTCTGAACTACTATTGGTACCATGACATGGTGCAGGGAGATGGACCCAAAGAAACGAGGTCATAGACTGGCCTCTCATAGGAGGAGACAGAGGACGGAATAATTCATTCAGACTTTGGAGAGGTTGAGTAAGAAAGAGAGAACTGAGGAGCAAAAAGCCCTTCAGTTGAGTTTTTGAAGAATGGGGAGTATTTTGATAATAATGATGGGGGAAATGTGTGGCTTGGGAAAGGAACAGCATGAGGAAGGGCAGAAAGGCCTGAGGATATGGAGTGCAGCTAATAGTAATAGCCAGAACATGGCATAGCTTGATTTCCAGCTTCATGGAAGAGGGTCAAGGGGTGAAACTGGCCCCATAAATTCTTAAGCTCACATCCCATCGGTTCACACATTTTATTTCCAAAGGAATGATCAAGATTAAGGGGACCGCTCTTGGAAACATTCTAAATCTTTCTTTCACAACTAAAATAAAATTTAGAAATTTAATCTATGGAAGGATAAGTTAAACAATCAAGGAAATATTTTCATAGCTGGAAAAAAAGGAAAAGCATATATTTAAAAAAATCTTGTACAAGGGCATTTACTCTGAACTCTTTAAAACAGAAATCCACATGTTAGATATGTTTGTTTCTTGGTGGCTGTGTGGGGGTTGAATAGTGTCTCTCTCAAATTCATGCCTACCAGGAACCTCAAAATGTGACCTTATTGGGAAATAGGGTCGTTGCAGCTGTAGTGGTTGAAAAGAAGTCATAGTGAATTAGGGTGGGTCCTAAATCTAGTGAATGGTGTCCTCAGAAGAAGGCCATGTGGAGAACAGAATTACCAACAGAGGGAAGATGGCTGTATAAAGACAGAGGCAGAAATTGGAATGATGCATCTATAAGCCAAGAAAAACCATGGTTTTCTGGCAATTGCCAAAAGCTAAGAAGAAGCGAGGAAAGATTCTCCCTTAGAATCTTCAGAGACAGTATGACCCTTTTGGAACTTCGATATTAGACTCCTGGTCTCCAGAAGCATGAGAGAATACATTTTTTGTTGTTTTAAGCCATCCAGTTTGTGTTATTTTATTATGGTAGCCCTAGCAAGCCAATATAGTGGGCTACCAAAAATCTGGAGTAATCTGTAACAAAATTAATTTGGTCATAAATAGGACAATGTTAGCTGAGATTGATAGGAGTTAGAAACTGTAGGAGAGTCACGGACTTCATGAAGACAGGTGCTGCAAAGCCCCACACAGCTCTCTATTGGCAGCAGCATGGAAATTTGGATTCAGTAAATAGTTTTCTCATTTCTTTGTCTGTGAGACCTTTCCCATGTGTTCTCCAATAGCTGGTTCTAAGATCATCCCAAGGTTAGACAAAAATGCGGTAACCTTGCTCTCAATCTCCCTCCCTCCCTCTCCCCCGTTCATCCATGCAACCATCCATCTGCTCATCCATCTACATAACATGGAGGGGAAGTGGAACATGTCAGTGACACTGAATCTGTAGGCATCCATGGACTAAGAATCAATACTGTCAGTGGCTAGGAAAAAAAGAAAATGACTTTAAAGACAGCTTTCAGCCAATCAGAAATTAGTCTCATGTAGGGTCCCATGCAGAGAAAGTTCATGTTGCTCTAAGTGCTGAAATTATCGTCATGTCTGAGTGGAAAGGGGCCACAGCAGGGGAAAAACAACAATCCGGGCGTTCTATAATGAGAGCTGTGCCAAGCACAGGAGCCTCAAAGTCCTGTGAAACTCTGAAACTCTCTTGGGCTGGAATTCTCCTTCTCACCAACTTTCTTTCACTTCATCTGCCAGTCCCTCTTCTCTCCCAGCCATGAATTCACAGTCAGGCAGCGTCAGTATATGCGCTGTGTTGCAGTGAAAATGCAAACACATTTTCTATAATGAACATATGGGAGACTCCAGTTGAAAAGAGTTCCGATTCTATCCCAAGCATGTTATTGGCCAGGACTGCAGAGAAGCAGGCAGCAGACGGAATCAGGAAGCGTGGAGGCAAGAAAGGAAGGATGTATACTTGACTGCTGTTTCGAGATCCTGAGTCCTGCCATGCCATGCTGCAGCCTCTTTCAAAAAGCAAACTGGTTTCAGTGGTTGCTTTCCTGATTTTTACTACTTCTCTTTCATTCCATGGTCCAGGGCCTTATGTAAGGGCAGGGAAGTGTGTGGGATGGGGAATCTTCACGCGAATCATTTGTGCCTTGGAATTTCAATATAAATATCAGTATTTAAATGTATTCATTATAAAAGTTAAGCATTCAAAAGTTGAAATCAATACATAAGTAACTCCATTTCTAAACCAAGGCTGAACAATTGTTTCTGTTTCCTATTTTGTTCTTCATACATGTGGGTTCTCTAGGTATATAAATGCGTACCTGTGCAAAGTTACACATACAAATCCATATACATGCGTATCTATGTATAAAACCATGTTAATATAGTACACCCCCTCCTTGAAAACAAGGACATTTCTCATACACAACCTCTGTACAAGACACAGGTATTTTTGAAAGGCTTTATTTTGCCTTGCTCTCACTTTCAGTAGGATGATAGAGATTCAAAATGACAATAAATTAAAATTATTCCTTTCCCCCAAATCAAATTACTTGTTTAAATGTCCACTCAAGAGTGTTTTCCTTCAAGATTCATCTTTTCATTCATATATCTGTACAGATCTGTCAGTGATGAGCACAACCACAGGATACGCTGGGAGTCAAAGAAATAGCATCACTGTTGACTTCGCTGAGATAGGTAAAGGTCATCGAAGCAGCGGTCAGGTTCGTCCGTCAGAAAAGCGCAGCCATATACTTAGTCAAGGATATTAGTGCCCAAATAAAATCGCGCCTGCTGATGTGTAGTAATTTCTCCTCCAGCAAGAAGGTTTTCTGCAGTCTAATGGGCTGCTTGGGATAGATGTCCAAGAGCTTATAACAGTCTCTCTTAAATTTGTAGGGAATTTCTTTATTTGTGTTGCTCGAGGGCTGTTGTCCCTGTTGTACACAGCAGAGAATGAGACCGTGCAGAGGAGTGTAAGACACGGTGCAAGACGGAACCAAATTCAGGGCGCATTACTCTGTATTTCCCAGGACTGGAAAACTGTTCGGTGGATTCTCTGAAGTAGAAAAGTCACCTTTAAATTTGCTTTCTTACTGAATGTCTCAGAGGACATTACTGTCTGCCTGTTCTATCTGTTCACTATTTCTTTGTAGGAACTTTGCTTAAATACCAGTTTCACTGGATTCTTGAATTAGGGGTGATATTTTTCAAGGGGAACGAAGGAAGACTTCTTCTAGGAATCCTTTTTCTCCCAGCATTTAGATGTGGGATTTTAAACTTTGTGAGCAGTGACGCGACACCAGTGAGGCATGGGTCCTGTGCAGGGAGCTGCGTTCTGGAGGCTTTCTCCTTAGTGACCTTTACACTCTGTGCCAGGCTCGTTTCAGCTCTATGTGCAAATCTCAGTGGATGAAGTATCAGGAAGAAGTGGCTGCTGTGGGCCTATGAGTAGGAAAACTTGAGTAACCAACATAAAAAGTTGTATAGACTAAACCTTTTCTAACTTTCCCCATCTTGTCTTTCTGCATTTCTATTTAATCTTTGGACTCTTAAATCACATTTCAGATATTTTCCTTACAACTATATGGGAAAAAGGGGTCTATTTCATGAATAGGAGCTTCTCAGAAGGGTTAAGTTCTATTTATATGATAGCTATCTCTGCATACATAATGATTTTTACCTTAAATGATAAAACTAACTTTTCAAACTCTTTTCTATCTGCAAAAACGGTCTGAACTGGCATCATTACAGGGCTTATCATGAAACATCTTACCTACTTATGCAATTTCAAAGTCTGGGAAGCTACAGTGAATATAGGAGACCTTCAGCATTCAAGATTGGGCATTCACAATTTTGATTATCCTTACAGAATACTCAAGGTCCGTGATATAGAGTGACTGATAATTTCGCTGCAACAAGAAATTAAATTGGCATAGACTGAGATGCTAGTTTGTATGAAAGTCACTTTACTAGTGAAAATTACTAGCTAACTATCACACAGCACCTGCATCTCAACATGACTTTATGTTCGTCACTCAGTCTCATATATGTGCTAACACAAATTATTATTGGAGGAAAAAATGCAAGTCAACTGAAAAAATAAATCTTCAATAAAAGTTGAAAATACTGTTACATTGTCATGTAAGGATACATGGTAAAAGCCAGGAGCCAAGGGTCTTCTGTAATTGGTTATGTTGGTAACATGATCCCATTAATGGTGTGTGCATATTGATATCCTCAGTAGATGGAATTATGGGAACAGACCTCCATCTGCTTTCCAAAATCTGATATCACAAAACAGGAACTTTAATACTAAGTTACTCTTCTGGGGAACAATCTGTTTTATCAGTTACAACTGCCAGGATAGCTATAGTACCCCACCTTGCCCTTTCCAAGCTGCTGGAGATCTGGGATGGGGGATGGAGTTGTAGCCAGACCATCTAATAAGATTTGTTCTAAAGTAAGGATAGCAATGGAGTAAGAAATCGAAGGGGGGAGTGAAGAGGAAAACTATATAGGATCGGAGAGTAAACAGAATGCTCGGGACGGCACCCATCAGAGGGGCGCCTAGTGGTTTGGTCAGCTAAGTGTCTGACTCTTGACTTAGTCTCGGGTTGTAATCTCAGGGTTGTGAGATCAAGCCCTGGGTGGGGCTCCGTTCGGGGTCTGGAGCCTGTTTGAGATTCTCTCCCTCTCCCTCTGTCCCCTTTCCTTCTACCACGCCCTACCCCGCTCTTGCAGGTTCTCTCTCTCTCTCTCTAAAAAAAGAAAATTAAAAAAAAGAATTGCACCCATCAGAAATAAACTTATTAAACAAAAATAGAAAGAAGCATTGAAGACAAATTTTTTTTAGAACTGAAGAGGCAAAGAAGAAAGGAATGTAGCACACAAGAGAAAGATAATCTACTCTAGCAAAATATTTATCCCAAGATTGTGAACAACAAATGCATTTCTCATGGAAATCAGAGAGAGCATAGAATCTGCAAAGGGACCGATGTAGAAAAGGAAGAGATCAAGAATGAGCTTGTCTGACAACAAAAGAAAGCTGGCAGAGCAAGGAAAAGGACCACATGAATATCTTAGTCCATTTGGGTTGCTATAACAGAATACCATACACAAGGTGGCCTTTAAACTACAGAAATTTATTTCTCATAGATCTCCAGAATCCTTGTTTGGGAAGTCCAAGATCAAGGAACCAGATTTGGTGTCTGGTGATATCCTTCTTCCTGGGTCATAGAAAGATGGCTACCTTCTCATTGTGTCTTCACATGGTGGAAGAGATGAGAGGGCTTTCTGGGGCCTTTGTTATAAGGTCACTAAATTCATTCATGAAGGCTCCACCCTCAAGATATAATCATCTCCCAGAGGCTCCCACCTCCCAACTTCATCACTTTGTGGGGTAGGACCTCAACGTGTGAACTTTAGGAGGATCCAAACATTCAGTCCATAGCTGTGACAATGGAAGATCTCCCGTTCATAAGAACAACAAGAAAAATACCTAGAAATAAACCAAACGCAGAAAAGCTAACATTCTGTTGAGGCACATGGAGGAAGAATTGGCTAAATATGTAAATATATATTATCCATGAATAAGAAGACTCAATAAAATGAAGATCCTTATACCTTGTAAATATCCTCCAACATCAACTACAACCGGAAAAGACTTGTAATATTGTGGTAAGATGATAGAATTTCCAAATTAACCTGGAAGCATAAATGAGCAATAGCTGGAAACTCTTTGAAGGGAAAAGTAATGAGTTAAGGCTAGTTTTACCATATATTAAAATATAGAGCCACATAAACAGCATGATCGCGGATCCAAGTATATATATAAGTGTATACTTAACTTTAGAGTAAAAAGAGGTTAGCACTATCCTCTGATTTCAATAGCCAGCCCAGGATGGAATTATATCTCCAGAATGTTTTTGGTTCTCTTTACATCTCTTTGCAAGAGATGATCCCTTCAGTTTAAGTTCATGCCCTTCAATCCCTCTATTCACAGAAATTCAAAAATATGGTGCTAAATCACTTTGTCGTCAATATTCTGTGTATCTCAAATTTGCATTTTCTTCTAGTTGCCACTGTAACAAATTACCACAAAGTTAGTAGCTTGAAACAATACAAATTAATATTCTTAGCATTCTGGAGGCCACATTCTGAGTCTGCATGGAGCTAAAATCTCAAGGTACCAGCGGAGATGATTCCTTCTGGAGACTCCAAGGGAGAGTCTGTTCCTTGTCCCTCCCAACTTCTAGAAGCTGTCCTCAGTCTTTCACTCTTGGCTTCACATCGTATGGTCTTTTTTTACACTGGTTCTATCATCACATTAGCCTCTCTCTGTGATTCTGACTCTCTTGCCTGCCTCTTCTAAGTACCCTTGTGATTATATTGGGCCCACCTAGATAGTACAGGATAATCTCCCCCTTCCAAGCTCCCATTTTAATCACATCTATAAAGTCCCTTTTACCATGTAAGATAATATATTCATAGATTCCATGGATTAGGACATGGACATCTTTGGGGGGAAGCATTATTCAACCTGCTACGTTCTCCTTTGTTATCCTGGTTACCTAGTTTCAAAAAAAAATAGGCTGAAGAAATAGATGCTAATTAAATTCACATAGGCATGTGCATTTGTGACAGTGGAGCAGTAATAAAAAATTTCCTGGATCCTGAATTGCATGTGGTTTGTTAGCTTCTTCAGTTCAGCTCTCTTTTCTAAGAAATTGATAAGATGGTAAAAACATAGGTTGTTCATTAACAAAAGTATGAAGTATTTTATTTTCCATTCTTTTGGTCATTCATCCTTATATAATGAATACCCAATAATTATAATTAGTATGATTAGAATAATAGCAGCTGTCATTTATTAAGTGCTTTCTGTGGGCCAGTCATTGTACTAAATTGCATGAATTATCTCATTTATTCTTAATTATCCTGTAGTCAGGTATTATTATTTTCCACAATTTACAGATAAAGAAACTAAGACTAAAAGAGCTGGCAAGGGTTGCCCAAGGTCACACGGCCAGCAGGTGTGAAAAACAGTATTTGAACTCAGTGATTCCAAAGATCCTAACTGGCCGTCGTTAGCTTGGTTCCCAGTACTGAGCAAGGCACTCAGCAGCAGGGACCCATGGGGTGGCCTGTTGTCCCCTGCTTCGTTCACAGGAGATCCAGACTCATAGGCAAGAACAAAAGGATTAAATGTATGATGATGGAAGAGATTAGGATGTAACAGGAACCCATGAGTGAACATCTAACTCAGACAAAGATGGGGATTCACTTTTCAAGGGAGAAGCTGAGGAATGAAAAACTGCTCTCCGGGAGCAGTGGGGTAAGGACTTCAGACTGATTCAACAAAATGAACAAATGCTTGGAGGCAAGAGAACATGGAGCCCTTACAGGATTAAAAGAAATTCATTATGGCTGGATGATAAATGTCAGGGAGAAGATAGTAAATGGCTGGGGAAACCAGCCTGGGCCAAATTATGCAAGACCTAATAAATCACAGTAGGGAGTTTGAACTTCATCACAACTTCATCAAATGGCCTCTCCCTTTAGCAGGTGTAAGCAAAGGTATGACTTGATCAAATTTGCATTGCGGGATGTTATGAAGCATGCTTTGGATATGTCAGTAGTGGGAATGTGGAGGCCAGCCAATAGGCTAGTGTAGGACTTTCATTATTACAGAGATATTAGAGTTAATATTTTAATATTAAAACATATGTGGAAGTATTGTAAAGAATGCAAAATTTACATGCATTTTTAATACCACCCAGCTTCAAGGAAATTTCACATTTGCAACACAATCCTTAAGTCTCTTCCTCCAGCCTCCTTGTCAGACCTCCCTTTTCCCCTCCTCACCCCTACTCCACCCCAAGTATATTCTGCTCTGTTAAAAGGACATTGGTAAACCTGTAGAAGCACAGGTATTGTGCATGGATAGCCCAAGTATTCCCATAAAGCAGAGCAGGAGACAGAAGCTTGCATGAAGGCAGGTGGCTTGGGAATGATCTTAAGAAGCGGAAGTGAGGGGCAGGAGAGTGGAGTAGATGAGGAAAGCAAATACAAGAATGTCTCTTCAGTTTGGTGGAACCTTCTGAATGCCTAATAAAATGCATCTCAGAACCATCCTCTAAGGAGATGAACTAGGAAGTGCATTTATCTTCTACCGCCCATTGCTCAGGGTGGTGACTCCCTAAATGAGGGCCTAGCAGGCTATTATGGGCATCCGAGCCCAGAAGCTTTAGGGCAGGCAGCAGGCCTACAGGAAGGCACCAGGAAGCTTTGCTTGTGTGAAGCGTGCTGGAGCTGGCCGAGTGGTCATTGCCATAGCCATAGCCAGGTGTGGAGTTGCGATTTGCAATAGCCCTGGCTTGCTGTCTGAGGTCACTTCTTGGTTGGAAAGGCAGGCTGCCTTTTTCACCATTCATATTGCAAAATGAAATTGCCTTTTTTTATTGCCTATCACTTAATCCCTAGAAGACTTTTGGTTTAAGCATATTTAAATTGATGACTCTTAAGTTCTCTAAGTGATTGCGATGTACAGGGTCACCTCCTTGAGACTAGGATCCCAATTAAGTTTTTTGGGGTTCTTCTCTACTTTTATAGCTACAATTCACCCAGTGGAGCTACTTGGGAGATACTCCAGCTATCTCAGATTGGACAGGAGCAAGAGTTAGAAGGCAACTAACTATATACAGGTCACAAGAAATCCCAGCCCTCAGTAGGTAGTCTATTCTTAGAGTTATTCCAGATTGGATAACTCCCAAATAACCAATGAAATCCCAGTCTTTGGAAAATATCCATCCCAAAAGGAAAGGGGGCTTCACTCAGCTTCATGTTTCCCCCCTGACTGATGCTGGGCTACCTCTGTCCATCTCTGAGACAGGAACCCTGAAACCAGGAACAAGTGTGCTGATGATAAGGAAAGGGACACCGGCCCGAATGAGCTCCACCAACGAGTTCTGTACAAATTGATCCTTGCAAAGAGTGAATTTGTATTCTGTTCATAGAAATGGTCACAGAGGGACGCCTGGGTGGCTCAGTTGGTTAAGCAGCTGCCTTCGGCTCAGGTCATGATCCCAGCGTCCTGGGATCGAGTCCCACATCAGGCTCCTTGCTCGGCGGGGAGCCTGCTTCTCTCCCTCTGCCTCCTCTCTCTCTCTCTCTCTGACAAATAAATAAAAATCTTAAAAAAAAAAAAAAAAAGAATCTCAGCTAACATGTTGGAGCTTTGAAAAAAAAAGAAAAAAAAAAAAGAAATGGTCACAGACCACATACCACTATTGTGTTGTGTATCTGTTCCTGACCATATTTAAATTATAAAATTAAAAGAGATTTGTTATTTTTGTAAAGATTTCCCCATTTATTTTAGAGAGAGTGTGTGTGTTTGAGTGAGGGAAGAGGCAGAGAGCGAGAGAAAGAGAGAGACAAGCAGGCTCCCCCTTTGAGTGCAGAACCCAACACAGGGCTCAATGTGGGGCTCGATCCCAGGACCCTGCGATCACAACCTGAGCCAAAACCAAGAGTCAGACCCTTAACTGACTGAGCCACCCAGGCGCCCTAGAATTAAAAGAAATTTAGATATAACTTTTGTTTACTGTCTTCCTCCTCCCCCACCATTGCCCCGTATTTGGCCAGGAGGAAATTAAGATCCAGAAAGGTGAAGTGACTGCCTTTACATTACCCAACTATTTTGTGACAGAAACAAAATGAGAGTCATTCTGTGTGGTATAGTTCTTTTTCCAGAGCAATTCAACAGAGTGTGGGTTACTGATAATCCTAAAGTGGCAGGTTGGATTTTTTTGTGTATAGGCCATGGATTCTTCCCTCCATCCACCGACCTCCCTAAAACACATAAACTAGCCTGAAAATGCCTTGAGGGTTAGAAATGTATCTTTTCACCAGAGCCTGGCACAATGTAGGATCACAAAAAACATTTGTTATAAAATGAATTTCTATAGCGGTGGTATTAGTCATCCCAAAGGAGGATAATAACCTTTTCCCCAAATACATTTTTCTCTGCTCTCCTGGTTACTTTTGTCTGTCTTTGTTTATAGTCAATCAATATCACTATTAAGGTGCCTCAGCCTGGTTGTATTCTGGTCTGGAGCGTTGTCTGTTGGACACCCTGACTTACCACGGAGATTCCAAACACCCTTCCAAAATCCATTACTGGGTCAACCCTCAACACCACTGCTTCAAGCATCATTTCTTCAAGGTTTACTTTGAAGTTTTCTTTCTCTCTGTGTCAGCAGGATAGCTGTGAATTTCCTATTTTCAGCAGGCCCTTCTTGGAGTAACGGTGACCTAGTAAGAGGGATTTTCATGTTCACTTTTAAAATCTTGCTGTCAGAGGTTTAAGCTTTCCCCCATTAATGTAGCTGGGAAAAGAACTCTTTTTTGTTGTTGTTGTTCAGTTTCTATAATTGTCATTATGGCCTTGACTAATGTCTGTTTCGAAGTCTAGCTCTAGCCTTAAAGGGGAGACAAAGCTAAATAGAGAATAAACAGGGAATTTCATCACAAGATTAAAAACTGCGTTGCTTTTTAAATGTTGTTGTGTTGTGGTTATTAAGGAGGGCACGAATTGCATGGAGCACTGGGTGTGGTGCATAAACAGTGAATCTTGGAACACTGAAAAAAATAAAATAAAAAATAAATAAACCTAAAATAAAGACAATCTGCCTTGTTAGGTAATGAAGAAGCTGTGTTATCAAGGAATATGTTTAATAGCATAATTTTTAAAGTAAAATCCTAGTTGTGTAAAACTTCGAATTTAGAGTTTATATATTATCTTGTATATTGATTTGTTTCCCCTATATTTCTATGATGTAAACAAAACAGGCATAGCTCTCTTTGGGAGCACACCCCCCCCCAAAAAAAAAAACAGAACAAAGACAATGGAAAGGGAAATGAGAGAAGGGTTCCAGAAGACAGACTTTAAGTCTTAGCTAACTCAGTTACTTTTCTCTGCAAAAGGTCCTGTTATCGTGCAGTCTGTTGTAATAACTGACATATCGATGGAGATTCTCTAAGCATAACTGGGGAAGCACTTAGGACAGTGCAGGTAATAAAATGTGCTTCTAGAGGTCTTTTATAAAATAGCCTCTCTAAGGGTAAACTGATCTAAGCTGTGAAATCAGTTACTTAGAAAATCCACGGGTTTCTGATCAGAAAGGTTGCAGATAACATTCTCCAAGTTGGGAAGAACCATTCGTTCTAGAAGAGAAATAGGATTCATAACATTGAAATAGTATTTTTGAGATTGTTGGGTGTGACTACATACCTTGGTAAAATCTTAATGTCTGGTAGATAAGGCTGGGTGGGTATTGCTTGTGGAAGAGAGGGTATTTCTAAGTACTGATCTATAAGTTGAAGAGAGTTTTATGCAACATCTGGGTTCTAGAGTGGGCTTTTTCTCTTTATCCTATGCCCTATTCTTCTACTACCCCAGGCAGGGGTGGTCTCCCTGATGCATGTCAGGGGAATGGAGAGGAAGATGTCATGAGTGGCCACAAGAGGCCCTAACTCAAGACATTTACACAGGCAACCAGTAGAATGAGTGTTCCCATTTGTCAAGGCATGATTTCCTCCAGCCAGTTGTGCCAGTGTAGAGAACAGATAATCCACAGTGAAATCCAACCACCCGGTTCAAAGAACAGATAGATGCCAGATCCAACACTTGACAGTTCTGTAGTCTTGGATGAACCCTTATAAACATGACTTAACTTCTTTCCCTCATGACCTTTCCTATGTGACATAAACCCCTCCAAAATCCCTGCCCAGATCTTTCGCCCTAAAATACTTCCCCATTAATTACTGCTTATTTAATTTACATGTCTGTCATGTGCTAGTAGCATGTAGTGATAGCCTTGTTAGCCAGGGGTAATGAGTGGTTTTATGTGTGTGTAACCTTTACTATAACTTTAACTCCACTTGACAAAAGTACTTTATATAAATACATATATATTTATGTATATAAATAACTTTTGTTTTAATTAGCAGAGCCGCGGTTCAAACCTAAAACTATCTGATTCGATGACCATGCCCTAATGGTAAAAGAAATAAGTACCATATGCCATCCTTTTTCTTTTTTTCTTAAAGATTTTATTTTTAAGTAATCCCTACACCCAACATGAGATCAAGAGTCACATACTGGACTGAGCCAGCTAGGCGCCTCCTTATTCTTAATAATATACACAGACCAAGAATCTCAGATGAAAAGGTGAGCATTGATCAAGAATCACAGCATTTTCAGAAAAACAGTAGACTGAACGGGAGACACAAGCAGAAGGACTAAAACTTTAGGAAAATAGAATTCATAATCTAATCCAATCTAATCCAAGGGAGAGTTTAGAAGAACTACAGAAAGATCCACAGAGGAATCCAAGATAAAGGATATATATAAAAATATGTAAAAGTATTAAATTATTGGGGCGCCTGGGTGGCTCAGTGGGTTAAAGCCTCTGCCTTCAGCTTGGGTCGTGGTCTCAGGGTCCTGGGTTTGAGCCCTGCGTCAGGCTCTCTGCTCACTGGAGAGCCCTTTTCCCTTCCTCTCTCTCTGCGTACTTGTGATCTCTCTCTCTCTCTGTAAAAAAATAAACAATAAAAATTTTTTTAGAAAGTATTATTGAGTTTAATAATATTAAATATTAGCTTAAAATAATGAATATTAAAATTATTAAAGCATTAAATTGTGATTCCACATTATTAAATTATAGATGTGTGTATGCATATATACACATATGTAAATGAACATATATTAATATACACATATATAAAAATGTAACATATACACACATAGATAAATATATACAATATTAATACACACACACACACACACGTATAAATCAGCCTTAAAAAAAGAAGGAAATCCTACCATTTGCAACAACATGGATTGATCTGGAAGACATTATGCTAAGTGAAATGTCAGTCGCCAAAGGACAAATACTGCACGATTCCACTTATATGAGGTATCTGAAAATAGTCACACTTATAGAAGCAGAAAATAAGATGTGGTTGCCAGGGGCTGGCAGAGAAATTGGGAGTTTTTATTCAATGGGTATGAAGTGACAGGTATATACGATGAATAAGTTCTGGAATCTGCTGTATACAGTAGTGCATCTAGTTAACAAGGGGGTGGGTGTACACTGAAAAATGTTTTAAGAGGCCATGTCTCATGCTACATGTTCTTAACATACACACACACACACATACATACATACACAAAAGCTAAGGAACAGAAGAGAACTCTGAAAGTGCTGGATATGTTTATTACCACTGTGGTGGTAAGGATATCCACGGGTACAAGGCATGCGTCCCAGACTCATCAAATGGTAACTTTAAATATGAACAGTTATATATTTTTTATTTTTATTTTCCATATATCAGTGATACCTTAATAGAGCTGTAAAAAATGCCAAAACATCAACTTTTATAGGATAAACTACATATTTGTTATGCTAGCCTCTTGGTCACAAACAGTTAGTAAAAACTCATTCCTTTAATATCAGCAGACCTTAAAAGTTCTCAGCTGCTTGCTCCGATCTGCTAGTAGCCTCCCCTATCTTGATTTTCTGTCCGCGCCTCTGCCTACCTTGCTCCTTCTTTCTGGTTCTCTCAGTGAAATGGCACCTAAAGAACAAATTGCTTCTTTTGTCTGCAGCTGGCTTGTTCACAGTGGGGCTCTTGATGTGAACAAACCTGAAGATGTCAGGCTGTATAAACACTTAAGGAAAGATATGTTCACAAAAGTTCCTGCTCTAGAAAATTATACACCACTTTCAAAATGCTTTGCCGCATTTAAAAGTATAATTATACCTTTCTTCCTAATGACTGACGTGACGTATGTTTACACATGTTTTAGCTGACTTATGACGGTACACAGTAGTGTGTTGTACATTTGGTGGCGACATCTAAGATCTTATGGGAAAAACATCTGAAGCGGTCTGTTGTTGCCCAAGTGTTTTAAAACAAATAATGCAACTTGCAAATTTTGTGATACTTTTTAATCTTTGCATTAATAAGTTAATTGTCACTTTTCCCTTGTTGGTTGCAAGAACTCTTTGCACAACCACCCTGACCTTGTTTTGGATTTCCTTGTTTTTCTTTGTTTATTTAGTTGGGTTTTCTACAGTAATATTGTCCAACAGAACTTACTGTAATAATAACAGTGTTTTATATCTGCATTGTTGAGTTTGGTAACCACTAGCCACGTGTAGCTAGTGAGTGCATGAAATTTGGCTGGTGCAAATGAGGGATTGAAAATTTAGTTTTAGTTAAATGTGGAATTAAATTTAAATAGCCATATGAAGCAAGTAATGCTGTCCAGCAGAAATATATTGTAAGCTACATGTGTACAATTTTAAAATAGCCACATTTTTAAAAAGGAAAAGGAAAAAGAAATTTTAAAGATCTATTTTATTTAAGGAGTGCCTGGGTGGCTCAGTTGCTTGAGCATCTGACTCTTGATCAGCTCAGGTCATGATCTCAGGGTCCTGAGACTGAGACCTGCATGAGGCTCCATGCTGAGCATGGAGCCTGCTTAAGATTTTTCTCTCTCCCTCTCCCTCTGGCCCTCCCCCTACCAAAAACAGCCTCTCTCTTTCTAAAAAGACCCCCAAAAACCAAAAAATCAAAACTGATGATCTACTGTATTTGGCCCAATAAACCCAAACAAGTGTCATTTTAACCTAGAGCAGTCAAATTCATAGAGATAGGAAGTGCAGTGGTGTTTGCCAGGGGCTTGTGATCAGAAAGTAGAAAATTGTTGTTTAATGGGGAAGGTTCAGTTTTGCAGGATGAGAAAAGTTCTGTGGATAAATGATAGTTATGGTTGCACAATAGTGTGAACGTACTGAATTCCACTAAATGTATATACACTTAAAAATGGTTAAAATGGTATTTTTTATTATATGTATGTTTTACCTCAATTTTTTAAAATTAAAAAATGAAAATAAATGATCATTTCAGCAATTACCCAACACAAAATAAGTGAATGTGACATTTTATGTTCTTACTTTTTCTTCTTAAATCTTCAAAATCTGGTGCTTATTTTACAGCTTTTTTACAGTTACAACATCTCAGACCAGCCATGTTCATATACTTCGTGGCTGCAAGTGGCTAGTGGCCATTCTGTTGGACAGAGCTCATTTAGAGTTGCTAATTAGGGGCACATGGGTGGCCCAATGAGTTAACCGTCTGACTCTTAATTCTGGCTCAGGTCATAATCTCAGGGTCCTGGGATCAAGCCCCACATCTGACTCCCTGCTTAGTGATGAGTCTGCTTGTCCCCCTCCCTCTTACTCCTGCTCATGAGCTCTCTCTATATATATAAAGTAAATAAATAAATCTTTTAACAATGTTACTAATTAGTTTTCTATCCTCTTCCTACACTCCATTTTGGACCAAGTGATTTTTAACTTATACAGTTGTTCCCCTAAAGAATGTAGATTTATTATCTGCAGCAAATGTACCACTCTGGTGGGAGATGTTGATTGTAGGGGGAGGCTGTGTGTGTTGGGGAGCCAGAGAGTAAATGGGAACTGTGTACTTCCTGCTCAACTTTGCTGTGAATCTACAACAACGCTAAGAAATAAGTCTATAGGAGGAGGAGGAAGAGGAGGGGGAGGGGAAGGAGGAGGAGTGGGGGAGAGGTAGGAGTGGTAGGGGTAGTAGTTCTGGTGCATGGATGAACCTTGGGGACATTAGGCTAGGTCACAAAAAGACAAATGTATGATTTCACTTAGAAAATGTATGATTTCACTTAGAAAAAAAATGTATGATTTCACTTAGTGCATAGACTAGTCAGATTCACAGAGACAAAGTAGATGGCAGGCTCCAGGGACTGAAGGGAGAGGGGAGTTGGGAGAGTTAGTGTTTCATGAGTATGAAGTTTCAGTTTGGGAAGATGGAAAAGTTCTAGATATGAATGATGGTGATGTCGGCACAGTGATGTGAATGTACTTAGTGCCTCTGAACTAACAGTGGTTAAGATGGAAATGTTATGTCATATATATATTTTACCAGAGTAATCAAATGTCCATGTCTCTCCATCGTTAGCATTACCTCAGCCCGTTCCCATCTTGGGGCTTTTCTGCTTATTGCTCTCTCAGCCCATAGACTGCTGACCTTCATAGGACTGGCCCTTTCTTGTTATTCAGGCTTTATCTTCCCAGACACTTCCTCAGAAAGGTCTTCAGTAGCCACTCCCTACAGCAGCCATTCATTTAAAAGTTTTACAAAAGTTTTACAAAACAAAAGTTTTACTTTCTAAGATGTGCATATTTCCCTGTTTGTCTTGTCTGTCTACCATAATACAAATTCTGTGGGTATAAAGACCTTTTTAACCTTACTACTGCAATTTCTCCCCCATCTAGCTCAGGGTGTGGTATATACTTGGCACTTAACACTATTCTTTTTAAATAGTCAAATGAATGAAACTGCCATGTTTTTAGTTTTCACGCTGCTGGAAGTAGGTAATTATAATATCAACCTCATAGGTCGAGTTTGAGTATTACATAAAATAATACCTGTAAAAGTGCTTAGGACAGTGCCTGAGGCACAGTCAGCACACAGCAAAGGTCAACTGCGATGGTCATGACTATTAATATCACACCTAGGCAAATTATAAAGTGATCTTGGTGTCTTGGGGCATTGCTATCACCAGTTATCTTGGTACCTGGGAAACAGGAAAGTGACAGCTAAAAGAGAACCCTCTTGACCCACAGAAGGTAGTAGACTATTTCTCGTAAAAAGATCAGTGTTTTAAGCCAGATGCATGAAAACTTTATTGGCCAAGGAAAGTAGGTTGGACATGGAGGAGGAATATATTTATTATGTGAAATTTCATAAGCAGGGGTGTCCTATTTAGATATCAAACATGGATCAATAGAGTGCTTGAAAGCTTAACTGTGTATTTTTTATATGCATTATATGATGTTCCCCATTGCGGTAATGCTGTGAAAAAGCCAAATAGATATTAATACCCCTTTTAAAGGAACACCTTGAAAGATTATGGACATATTACAACTAGGTTCCAAAGCCAAAATTTGAATGCAGATTGTGCATCTCGAGTCTTATCATTAAGATCAAAACAATATGAAGTTTTTAGATAGAAAACACAGAAACACTCAGATTTATATACAGTTTGGGTATAATCATTTAGTATTCTTTCAAGGTAGATTAATTTTTTAATAAGATATTGAAATTCAATTTTGTCTGGGTCTGAAAAGAAATCATACAGAATCCCTAATATTCAAACTTGTCTATATGAGTTTGAGGATTTTAGATTGCTATTTGGGGCTATAAAATCTTCTTCCTTATATTGAGCCAAAAATCCTCATGTAAAAATATCAGTTACCCAAGCTGTACTTGTTATACAAGACACTTTTTTCCCTTCTCCCTTAAGGTTTCCTATAAAGTTGCTCATCTTCTCTTGAAAAGAACAAAATCCTGGATTACATGAGATCACCTTGGCAAAAAGAAAAATGAGAAGTTTCATAATGTTAACAGAAATGAAATCTTTCACTCAATTTATGAATTTCACTAAAGAAAGAGCATTTCAGGATTTAAGATGTTGCAAATTTTTAAAAAATATAGAAACATCAATGAAGTGCTTTTCCTTTTGGTTAATTGTTAAAAGCATTTGTTTAAAAAAAATTTGGTTGATAACTTGGTTTCATGTGCAATATACCATTCTATATCTTTTCAGCTGAAAAGGCAGGTGGGTGGGAGGAAACAGGTGAAAAAAGGAGTAGAAAATGAAAAGGATGGCCTAGACAGTCTGGTTATCCAGGATGGGCATTGATTTAAGTAATCTGTGGGAGATGAAGAGAAAAGTAAAGCCAAGGAAAGAAGGGCAGCCTTAGCTGAGAAAGACAGGAATGTGAACATAATGGAAACAATCAGGAATTAAAGATAGAAGGTACCCTACCAGTTAGGTAACTGGGGAAGCAGAGAACACATCAAGCAAGAAAGCACTGAACAAGTAAGAGACAGGGATTCAGGGTCCTGTGTGTGTGTGACCAAGACATACAATGGACCATGTACCCCTAGCACTGGTGGAATCACCAGAGAGTCACTGTTGCTAGCCTGCATTCATTTGTGAGTATGAGAAAAAGAGTATTTGTAGAGAGCTGTATTTCCATTGTCATAATTTAATGATATGATAAACAATATTATATTCTGAGCTATTTAGTACCAAGGGTTATTTTGTGAATGTATGTTAATAACCACATTTTTAACTCTAAAAGTGATACCTCTTCACTATATAGAACTTAGAAACTTTTTTTAAATTAATAAACAATATTCTGTGCAACCCCAGCATTCAGAAAAAGGCCTCTTAATAAATTACAGAGGTGCATACAGAGAAATATACATGTATTTATACTTTAAATCTATGTGACCATAATATATTGTTTGATACTTTTTTATTGTTTGATAGTTTTAGTAAAATTTTAATTGTGACTTGATAAAGTAATGTGATTTCACATCAATTAATTTTTCAAAAAGATCATTTTAAAGATTGCATAATATTCTATTAAAATATTTTTGGTCTTTATACTGCTTCCATTTTTTTACATGGAATCTAGTATTTGACAACTTTGTAAATTAATGTCTATCTCTGTCTTGTAAAAGTGAAATTACTGGTTTATATTTTTCAAAGGCCTTTGACATATTGTTAAATTGGCTTCCAGAAAGTTACATAAATACCCACTACTTACAATGTGAAACTTGGATATAGAATGAATTCAGATAATAGTTATCTTTACTATTTGAACTATCACAATGAAAATTTAGGAATTAGATAGTGAAACATTTTTGCACATATGTTTTCAGAAACTTAGAATTACATGATGAATGCAGTTTTATATCTTGATTCTTCTTTCACAATTATATAGTAAAATGATAATTATAGTGACCACAGATTTTTATTAGCAGTAATAGATGCTAGAAAACAATGAAGTAGTATCTTCAAAATATAAGGAAAAATAAACTGTCAAGTTAGAATTAAATATGCAGCTAAACTGTCATTCAAGAGTGAAGGCAAAATAATGACATTTTTTTATACCTAAGAGTAAGATTTCCTAAAAACCCCAAAAAGATCGTATAATACTGAATATACTTTGCAAAAAGATTAATAGGGAGAAGAACTGAAATGTATAAAGAAATGATAAGTGTAGACATTTGGGAAATGTCTGTAAATCTAATTAATTATTGACTAAAAGTGATAAAAATTTTACATAATTAAAAGGTACTACTTGATAACATGAAAAAAACCCTAACTATAAAACAGCTGTGTATTCCAGATTAATGTAGCAAACATCTTCATAAATATGTAATAGAACTCATAGGTTCTATTTATGAGTATTTTCAGGGGCCAAAACCAAAATTGAAATAAAAGCCTGAGTATAAGGACAATGGGTTAGCAGCACAAAGAGAAGCATGGAGTGGTTTTTGAAGACTTAATTATGTATGAAGAGGGAAAGGAGATGAAGATTTGATCAGAAAAGATGGAGAATTTAAATGGATAGCTCACATAAATCTAGGGAATGTATTTTTAGTTAAAAAAAAAAAAAAGAAGAAAGAAAGTCTAAGTAATTCTACCCACAGCTGGCTCAGAAAGACATGGAGTATGTTTGTCACTCATGCTAGGCATCTAAGTAGAGGCAAAACAAACAAAGAAACGGACTAAGATTTTTATAACCAAGAGCCTACGACCATGTCATACTGGTTAAATTAAAATCTTAACGTGGAATCTACAATCTAAGAAATTAACCCAATAGAAGGGTCACAGGCTTGTAATATACCTGGGCCATTTGGAAAAATAAAGATAAAGTGCTCTGGAGAGCTACACCCTAATACATCTCACAAGATCTTACTTGATGAAACCCTGCTAAAGATGAACTCACTATCATTATAAAACATAAACAAAAACAATTCACCTTAAGCAAAAGGAAGTAATCCTGTCGGATTAGACTGAAAATGTCAGATAATAGGGCCTGTGAAATAAATATATGTAAAAAAATTAGTGTTATGAAAAGAAGATAAGAGCATAGAAGAACATAAGACTCTAATGACAAAACACAGATGTTTTAGAAATGAAAAACGATTTATGAAATAAAATTTCAGTGAACAGTTTAAACTTTGAACTTTGTCCAGGTTAAGCAAAACTGAACAGAGAACTTGTGAACAGAAATACAGCTCTTGGGGTGCCTGGGTGGCTCAGTCAGTTAAGTGTCTGCCTTTGATTGAGGTCATGATCCTAGGGTCCTGGAATGAAGCCCCATATGGGAGGGTCCCTGCTCAGTGGAGAGCCTGCTTCTCCCTCTCTCCCTCCCCCTGCTTGTCTCTGTGTCAAATAAATAAGTAAAATATTGAAAAGAAAGAAAGAAAGAAATACAGATCTTCAGTGGAGAGCCTGCTTCTCCCTCTCCCTGCTTGTCTCTATGTCAAATAAATAAGATACTAAAAAAAAAAAAGAAAGAAAGAAATACAGATCTTAGGGATGTGAGGGCCATCTGGCTGCAACATCTGTCACCCCATCAGTTGCCGGGGTGGATTTGATTGATCTGGCTTGGCTAGGCAGGAATCCCTGTCCTCCCTTACCACTCTAGTTGTATCCCTCCCAAAGCTGAGTTCTGGGTTGAAGAGACAACCTTTCCCAAGAGAGGTGGATAGTTTTTTTGGTCCAGGGTATACCAGTAGCTGAGCCTTCCCAAACAAGCTTTCAAGGTCCATTAGTAGGAGAACATAGGGTATTCAAGCTTTCAAGATTCCAGATACATCCAAATGAGGTACTGCATGTGGCATTCTGCCTTTCTTAAGGAAGGAAAGAAGGGAGGGAAGGAGGGGAGGGAGGAAGGAAGGGAGAAAGAGAGAGAGGGAAGGGAAGAGAAAGGAAGGATGGAAGGAAGGAAGAAAGGGACATATAGATCTTGGGAAATTACCTGAAGGCAAAGCAGAGAAAAAAGAAGATTTAAAAAAAAGAGATTAACATATATGAAAGATGTATATAGAAAATCCAATATATATTAATAAAATTTCTTAGAGGACAAAACAGAGATAATGGGTAAGAAGTAGTAAAGTGATTATTTTCCAGAATTGGGAAAAGTCATGAATAAGCATATTATAAACATAACACACTTATTTCTTAGTGCAGTAAAATGAAAGGTGCTCCTAGACTCACTCTGCTTTGTCATATAGACAAAGATCTTAATGGTAATACCAAAAAAAAGGAGTATTCCTTCAAAGAACAATTAGTTAAAAAAAAAAAAAAAGGACATCTAAACTTTACATAAATTAGAAGTCAGAAGATAATGTCATTATGCCAAAAGGTAGTGAGGGAAAATAAACTACGATCCAAATTCTATACCCAGCTAAACTGTAAAGGAAGAATACGGCCAAGTAAAATCACTTTCAGACACACACACAGGGAGGTTACTAACAATAGACTCAAAGAAGGAGTTACAAAAATATGTATTTCAGGGAGAAACTGATTACAGCCAGGAAGAAGAATTGAATTTCAAGAAAAGATGGTTATTTAAGAAACTGTTAAACATTAGTGAATCTAACAAACTTTGTATAAAATAATGATATTGAATAACTTCAAGGTTATTGATCAAGAAGGGACTTGATGGTATGGAGAACATGCCATTTAAGACCACAGTGGGTGAGGTTGAAAACCTTCAGATTCTTATACTGTTTAGAATTTAAGTCTATTTACTAACTTCTCTATGTGTACATTAACTTAAATGTGCATGTTAAAATGTCTAAGGTTACTTTTAAGGCAACAGATGTATCTGGTATAATTTCTAAACCACAGTTCACATTAGAACAAAAGGAAAGCAAAATACAGATAATTAAAAAAATACTGCAAAGCAGGTTGAAAGTAAGGAAAAGGATTAAAAAATCTTGGTTATACAGGAAGCATTAAATAAAAATGACAGAAATAAATCTAAAAATATCCTTTTCATGGTGTCTTTTAACTCACTAAAGTGTAAATATTCTCAAAGTGGATAAGTGTGTACATATGTACAGGTATGTATATAAAATTTTGCTGTATGCTATATATGACATGAACATATAAAGCATAAGAACACAGAAAAGGTGAAAGTAAAGAACAAAGGATATATTTCATGCAAATAATTAATAAAAGATAAAGCCTGGTAAAGGTAAATTATCATCAGACAAACAGTGTAAGAAATAGAATATTATTAGGGTAAGAGATATGGCAAATATTTACTAAAAGAAGGTGGGTGGAACAATAATACTTTCTAAAAGTATTATTAGGGATAAAGCGGAACATCATATAATGTTAAAAAGAAGAAGAGAAACATATAATGTTTCTCTAAGAAAACATAAGCATCATTAACTTATGTGGACTTAACAACAAGACTTTGAACTGTATAAAGGAATAGCTGACTAAATTAAAGAAACAAATTCCCAATAATAATGGAGGACCTTAACATTCCTGTTACAGAAACTAGCCAATAGAGGGAATAGACCAAACCAAAGCAACCAACCAAACAAAAAAACCCTATTATGTAGACAGCCTGGATAGGATTAACAGGCTGACTGGCTATATTTAGTTTGTTTAAAGAGTTTTTTTGTTTTATTTTGTTTTGTTTTTTAAATAAATGTTGGCTTGGGACACCTGAGTGGCTCAGTCGGTTAAGTGTCAGACTCTTGATTTCAGTTCAGGTCAAGATTTCTAAGTCCTGGGATCCAGCCCCATGTGGGGCTTTGCACTTAGTCAGGAGCCGGCTTTGAGGATTCTTTCTCCGCCCTCTCCCTCCGCCCCTTCCCCTGTGTGATTGTTCTCTCTCTCTCTCTGTCTCTCAGATAAATCACTCTTTTAAAAAAATAAGCGTTGGTTTAAAAACTTTAGAACTATTAGAAAAAAATAATTGTGTTTATGAATGTTTCACAAAGGATTTTTTTACATGTTCCAAAAAGGTAGAAATTGTATGAGGAAAAACTGAAACTTTAACCAAATCAAAATGTAAAACTTTTGGAAAATAAAGGAAACCATAGTATAACAAAAGTGTAAAAGCTGAAAAATACTGCAAGAATATGTTCGCAAAATATAAAACATGCAAGGACCAGAAATAACAAAAGTATATACAGAACACCAAGGATAACTAAGAAACCGAGAACAGGAAAGGAAAATGAATAGAGTTCACATATACAAAAATCAGAAGACACCCAGTCGGACAATAGATATATAAAAATTATCAAAAGCTAGCAACTTTAGAAGTGATATTAAAGCAACACATCACCAGTATAGCCCCATTGGCTTGGCAAATTTTTATTAATATGATAATACCGGTTATTATCAAGGATGGACAGAAAAAGGGAATGTCAAGTGTGCCTGCTAGAAACTGCTAGAAACTTAGATATCAGTTCAGCAGATCTAATAAAGCTGACCAAGTCCTCAGTCTCTCTCAGTAATTCCTTTTCTAGACTATGCCCCTTAGAGCAGCAGTTTTCTGAGTGCAGTCCACAGGCCCCTGGCAGCCCCTTTCAAGTAAACTTGACACCACCTTTATGACCATAAGGCGACCTTATTTGTCATTTTGTCTGTGTTGACTTTTGCACTGGTGGTGTGAAAGCAAAGAAAGATAAAACTGTTGATACCCTCACTCATATCAAGGCAGAACATCAAAATGTATCGGTTGACTATGTAGTCCTCACCACCAGGCGCTTGCAGTGAAGAAATAAAGCGCTAATTTTATCGAAGAATGTCCTTGGTAAATCAGTGAAAAGTATGAAATCTCTTAAATCTTGACTCTTGAGTGCACATCTCTTTAATATTCTGTGTGATAAAATTGCAATTAAACATGAAGTACTTCTGCTGCGTGCTGCAGAGTGAAGAACAACACTTGCGTGATTGACTTACTAGCTGAAATCGCTCTTTTTATTTATGGAACACCATTTTTATTTGAAAGAATGACTGACAGACGAACCACAATTATTCAGGAGGTTATGGAAGACACTTTCATGAAAAAGACCAGAGTGAGTTGGTCCTTTCAAGGAAAACAATTGATAATATTTGTACCAATGATAGAATGCAAGTTTCTATGGGAAAAATTAGAATTTTGGAAAACTTGTATTAGCTTCTGTGAGCTTAACAGCTTCCTAATATTTAAATCTTTTTTGATGAGATACTAACAAATGTGATTTTAAAATGTTGGTTAATGAGATGTGTCCTCATTTGGAAGATCCGTAGACTCAGTGAACCAGTGTTTTCCAAATGATCAGTGCATGATGTTATGAAATCGTGCCACGGTTAAAGATCAATTCAGCGTGCTGGAGAAACCAACAGATTTTAATAAAACAGAGTATGAAAAAATCAGTGTATGGTTTCACATTCCATATTGCAGGGAACCTTTTAGAAACTGCCACTTGTTGATGTTTAGTATAATTTTTTTTAAAGATTTTATTTATTTGAGAGAGAGAAAGAGCACAAACCAGGGGAAGGGGCAGAGGAAGAAGGAAAAGCAGACTCCTGCCTAGCAGAGAGCCCAATCTGGGGCTCCATCCCAGGGTCCTGGGATCATGACCCAAGCGAAAGGCAAACGTTCAATGGGCTGAACCACCCAGGCGCCCTGTTTGGTATAATATTAAGGGAGAATATCTAGAATAACTTTATAAGTCCGCTGAAATTTAGTTCCCTTTCTTTTTTTTTTTTTTTAATTTATTCATTTGTCAGAGAGAGAGGGAGAGAGAGAGGGAGCACAGGCAGATAGAGTGGCAGGCAGAGTCAGAGGGAGAAGCAGGCTCCCTGCCGAGCAAGGAGCCCGATGTGGGACTCGATCCCAGGATGCTGGGATCATGACCTGAGCCGAAGGCAGCCGCTTAACCAACTGAGCCACCCAGGTGTCCCTTTAGTTCCCTTTCTAACAACACATGTGTGTGATATAAGGTTTCTTTTAACCAAAACTACATATCACTACAGGGTGAATGCAGAAGCAGATATTATGACCTAGCTATTAAAGAGTTTTCAAAAAAGTGAAACATTATACTCTTCTATTTGGGGGGTGGGGGGATATAGTTATTTTTATAAAATATGCAACTTAAGGTATAATGGATTTATTATTTTAAATAGATTTATAAGTACTTTTAAAATTTTCTGTTTAAATTCTAATATAATAAATATTGGTAAATACAATCCACATAAAAGACCCTCTTTGGCATTCTCGATAATGTTTGAGAGTGTAGAGGGGTCCTGGACCAAAGAGTTTGTGACTGACACAGAGCGGAAGACGTCTTTTATTATAATATTATGATATTATTTCAGTGAATGTTTGGGAACAGTTCAAATGGCTCATAGTAAGAGAATGGGTAACTGCCACTGGAGAGGGAGAAAGAAAAACAATCTGACTGCAAGATTTCAAATTTAAAATATTTTAGGTACATGAAAAAATGAAAAGAATAGCAAGCCTTTTTCTCTTTTTCTGGAGGACTTATTTAAATATATTCCATTGTATTTCAGTTTTTTTAGTAGTTTTCATTGTTATTAAAAACAAATGCTTTAACATTTATTGCAGATGTCATTACTGTCTTAGAATAAATTTCTCCTACTGGAAGTATTATGGGTTTGTCTCTATGGTTCTTGATGTATTTTATCCAACACAAAGTTTACATAACAAGTAATATAGTAAGAGTACCAGGTTCTAGGCAAGCTTGGCAAGTCTGTCGAATCTATTTTTTAAAGTTTTTTTTTTCCAGTTTTATAGGGAAAGGTAACACATGATTGACTTTGTTATTTAATTCTTATTTTATATTTTCCCATCCCTAGACCTGAAGTTTAGGAATGGGAAAAATACAAATTATAAAAGTAAGACTACTTCTACTTCAGAAACATGAAAACAGCCCAGTAGTCCCGTCTTCGGAGCTCATTCCACACTTGGGCAATGGTAGGTACAAAGAGAAATTGAAGACTGTGGTCTTTAGTCACAGAGCACTGGGAGAGGTTGCATTCATAGTTTTTCTGCCCACAGTTTCTCACTGGAGAGAATTGGCTTTGCAATTTTGTGATCATACATTGTTCAGTGTCTGCAAGAGGGGCAGTAAGTATGGGAAATCAAGAACTTCCCCAATATGTGTATTTGGATTTCCATATCTGTACACACCCTAAATCCTCTACTTCTGTTTCCATTCCTTAATCTCTTTATGTTTCTACCTATTTCCTTCTTGGAGACATTACATCATGAGTCTATATGAGTTCCCCAGTGTGGGTTCCTTTCAATGGCTAGCACTATAATATGGGGAGTGTTTTTCAGTGACCGAGCCCTTGCTTTGGTGCCTCTGAAGTTCACTGTGTGATGATTCCCTTGCTTGTTAATGTCTTCTAGACTGTATGATGTCCTCTGAGAGCACAACCATGCTGAAAGTCAGCAATTCCCTTTATGTTATCACTGCTTTGATGCTATACAGGGTGAAACATCTATTTGTTTCCCATAATCCTTGTCCTTCCGGTGGTACCTTCTGGCAGAAACCATTATAATTCTTTATACATATTCCTTTTTAGAACAGGACTAAACATTAAATAATTTCATATCTTCTTGCATCATTTTAACTTGTATTTCTTTTTCATACTTTGACCAATTTTTATTGCATCTTACATTCTTTGCTTCCCAATTTTAAGAGCTCTTACATATATCTCACAGGAATCTTGAACTAAATTAATTTGTCAAATTTGTGGCATATATTTTATTACATGTTGTAAATTTCCTTTAAGTTTCTTTATGATCTTAATTTTGCATTCAATTCAAACTTTATTTATAGATACAATGTATTAGCTTTCTAAATGTGTACTTTCTTCCATTGCTTTATTATTTTTTCCTTGCAAGACCTGCTCAGGATTCGTCTGTAAAATCTACTTTTCTTTGTTTTCATTTTTCTACTTGACTCAAGTCACAAGGAATTTATTTAGTGTATATTGCGAGCTCGAAACTCTCTTTGATTTCATTTTTTTTCCAGTTCTGATGAATTTTGCCTGAAACAAAGAAGGGGGAAAAGAAAATTGATTTTTCCACTAATTATGATACCACTTCTGTCATATATTTAATCTTTACATAGAAAAACATTTGACTTCTGGACTTTTTATTCGGATTAGCTGATCTCTCTTTGGATTCCGAAATAACTAACATACTGTTCTGATCATTGTACTTCTAGGTTTCATCACTTGTAGGATATATTCCTTTTCTTTCCCCTTTTATTCCTGAATTTTTTTTCCACTCTTATCTGTTTGTTTTTCCTAATGTGCTTAGGATCTTTTCTATAAAATTTTTTAGGATTTTAATTGGAATTGGCATTCGTAAGTTAATTTGAACATATTTAGTGACATTACTATTTCTCTTGAGGATCTTAGCCTCGTTAATCACTTCCTTAGTTCTTATATAGCAGAGTTATGTCACCTAACTCTTGTTGACATAACTTCTACCTTGTTATCACTGCCAATATGATAGGATAGCTTGGCTCATTGTATTTTCTAAGTGGTGTATATAAAAGCCATTAAATTTTGTAGTTTTATTTTGTATTGTGTATTTTTTAGAAATAAAAACATCCCCCTATTTACAGTTGCCTTACATTATTTGTTCACATGTGTTTTTGTAGGGGGGGGGCAGATTTTAAATGAAAAACATTGTAAGCAATCTAAAGGTCTGCTCAAAGTTCCCTGGATAGATGAATTATTTTTCTTAAAATAATAATAATAATATCTATCCTGAAGAAATTATGATGTACTAGGCATTACCTGTATGCTTTATATGCATTATCTTTATTTATCCATGCAACAATTCAAATGCTGTAGTTACTTCTACTATCCTTATTTTATACCTGAGAACACTAGTATTTAAAGAGATTAAATTCAAGTTCATATAAGTAGCAAGGGACAGAGCTATGATTCATATCAATGTCATTCTGATTTCAGATTATTGCTCTTAACCATGGTACAGGAGAGGAAGCAATTCAGAATTCCATAATATCCAACTTTGATGTATAGGCTTTTGTTGTTACCATTACTATTAAAGTTCATATAATCAGATATTAACATATTGGGTGAAAACTAGGATATTGACCTGAGTACACCAATCAACAAATATTTACTGACTACCGCTCAGATGTCAGTATTGTGCTAGTCATTTCTTAGGATAAAATGTGATTACTGCCTTCAAGAATCCAATTATCTACCAAGAAAGTGAGAATAACTATGTGAGAAATAATTAAGCTCTAAACTATAAGATACTAAGAATAAATTCAATGAGAGTTCGGAGAAAGAAGGTCATTGGTCACAGGCTATAGGCAAAGAAGAGCTTCATGGAACCATTGAAATAAATTTGAAGAATAAAGAGGATTGAGCATGACTTAGCGACTTAAGGATTCATAGCTTAATTTGACGATTCAATTTAAAAAACACATTTTTCTAATGCAGACTATATTCAAGGAATTGGATGAGGCTCCAGACACCCCCTTAGGAATTCAAATAGTTTTTTAAATATATAATGCAAAATATTACATTGTGGGTTTATATAAAGTGCTTTAGACAAATGTAAGAAGCAATTAAGCCTGTCTGTTAGAGTCAGAGAAAAATCTAAAAATTTCAGAGAGCAAATGGCTCTCAAGCTGGCCATAAAGAGTGAGGTAGCGGCAGTTGACTCTGTTATCCTTATGCTGCTGGGTGGACCCAACCCTTCTGGGTGCTGGTAAGGGCATGCCAACACTCCACTGCCATTTCTCGTACCGTACTAACTTGATCAGAGTCTAAGGGAGAATAAAATGGTCTTAAGTACTGAAGAAATTCTTGGATTTAAGTATGAACATTTAAAAAAATTACCTGCATCCCCTATTTTGTTCACTCTCTTTCTTCCATCTAGATTTCTGTTTTCCTTCAGTCAGCATTAGAGTATCACGAACTCTGTTAGGCTCCACTTCTTCAAGTTCTTTCTATTTTTATGGCTCTGTAAGATAGGGAGGGATTTGGTGTCCCAGACAACCTTATTTGGCACCTGCATAGTCCTTCTTTGATGGCAGCACTTAATTATTTTAAAGCTGGTTGGTTTTCTTCCAAGTGCATTGCAAACCATATTGTTAATCTTGTAAATGCCAGTTGGGGTTAAGCTGACTTGACTTTTTTTTTTTTTTTCCCCTGTCCTTGTACTTTGGGTTCAGCTTATTTGGCAAGGCTGATTTTTCTTTACTTATGTCTATTTCTAATGTACTATTGGAAGACTTTTAAAAAAATTTATATCCTATCAGCAGTTCTCCAGGGGCACAGATTTGCAGAATAGCAGTCCAGGTAGAAAGGTAAGCAAAGGCACAGGGTTGGAAAAGACCCATTGACAGAACATGAGGTTTTCAGAGTAGGTAGAGGAGAAGCCCATTAGGAATGGAGATCAAGATGGAAAAGAAGCCCGGGCACCTGGGTGGCTCAGTGGGTTAAGCCTCTACCTTCTGCTCAGGTCATGATCTCAGAGTCCTGGGATCGAGCCACGTGTTGGGCTCTCTGCTAGGCAGGGAGCTTGCTTTCCCCCCTCTCTCTGCCTGCCTCTCTGCCTACTTCTGCCTACTTGTGATTTCTCTTTCTGCCAAATAAATACATTAAAATTTTTTTTTAAATTTTAAATAAAAAGATGGAAAAGAAGCCAATGGTCAGGTTATACATAAAGACAAGGTGTTTGGACTTTATTCCATTGAGTAAATGCAATAGTGACTGATCTGCAAATTGTGAAATTACTCTGTTAGCGGAATAGGGGATGGATTAGAAGGAGGCAAATGGCAATATAGTGTTAGGAGCACTGTTTTAAGGTTATTAAGGAAGTCACTAGATAGTAATCCGTCTGTAGTTGTATTCTAATGTGGTAAGGATTTTTTAAAAAATAGTTGAAATTGGACAGAAAAGGAAAGGAGAGAAATGTTAGTCTAATTTTAAATAATCATCATTTGTTCTTTATGATCATTGCCATGACTAACTGAAGTTGTGTGTTTTTATGAAAGTTAAAAGTAAAGGTTTCATCCTTCATCCACTTTACTAGAATTAAAATGTTGACATGAAGAGGTGCCTGGCTGTCTGTTGGTAGAGCATGTGACTCTTAATCTCAAGGTCATGAGTTCGAGCCCCATGTTGGGTATAGAGATTACTTTAAGAAAGAAAATAATAATAATAATTTAAAAAGTCAACATGAAAAAATATTTTTCTTGACTTACTGACAAAAATATAGTATCTTTACCAACATACAATGTAAAGATTGTAACCTACCTTTTGCTCTCATTTTTTTTCTCCATTACTATTGTTACCTTTCCCTCCCCTCACATGGAAAAGTCAGGAAATCGCTTACCAAACTTTTATAGGAATTGATTTGTGTTCTATGAGTTACTCCCTTCTTTTTGTATATTTCCCTTTCTGACCACAGGACTTTTTGCCTCGCTCAAACCTCTCATTCAAGAAACCTACAAAACTTTGAAAAAATAATAATATTAAATCACACACACACCCCCATCCCCACTATATTGGCAGTCTTGTGTCCACATTAACCAAGGTCGTATTTACCTACAGTCATCACAGATTTTACTGTTGCTATTTTATACATCACATTTTCATGTAGCACCTTCTACATTCAGACTCTGCAGTGAATATTTGATCTCTAATTACTCACAAGAACCCTGAAGGGATTGTGAGTGAATTATACCTCAAAAAAAAATAGAAATAAAGAAATGCAGACCTGATGCTACAAGGTACTGTTTATCACTAGAGTGTACAAATTGAGGCTATCCAAAGTGCAGGTGTTTTGCTCAGAACCAGATCTAGGGGATCACAGATCACTGGGGGAAAAATGATGACTCAATAAGGAATTGCTGAAAAATTTGTTGTGTATTTAGGAAAAAAAAAGTGATATCTAAACACATAACTCACAGGATATGTAAAAAAGTTACAGGTAGTTTAGGGAGTAAAAGAAAAAAAAAAACCCAAACTATGAAAAAGAAACTGTAATGAAAAGGCAGTGAATTCTTACAGTTCTGGAAAGGTGGAGAACTTTCCAAGTTGAGAACTGATGAAAGTCGTCCCAGAGGAAAGTGTTAATAGATTTAACTCTGTGCAATGGACAGCTTCTCTGTGCTATCAGAAAATCAGAAGGAGACAGTAAACCTCGTACCTAGCCACAAGATTAATTTTTAATAGAAATATAAAAATAAACCTGAAATTGATAATAGAGGGTAGATCAAAGAAATTATAATCCACCCAGTTAATGGAATATTATAGATACAAGTGATATTTATAAAGAATTTATAATGATACATGAAGGCCATATGTTTTAACATGAAAAATAATGGATTTTTTAAAAGCTATATATACCAAATGAATATAAATATGTAAAATTACTTCTGATATTTTTAGTTTTAAAGTTAACATATATATGTTAATATATATATGACAGGATAGGAACCACCTTTCACTTTTTTCATTTTTCTTTCTCAAGTTTCATTTAGGGAAAATCTCACCCCAAAATCTTTTTGTTGATGTTTTTAGATTACTTCTCCTATTTTTGTTTGATTTAGTGAACTCATTTTTTAAGTCAAATTTGAAACTACTTAAACCTTCCTAATCAGGTATTAAAAGCAGAAGATTAGGGACGCCTGGGTGGCTCAGTTGGTTAAGCGGCTGCCTTCGGCTCAGGTCATGATCCCAGCATCCTGGGATCAAGTCCCACATCGGGCTCCTTGCTTGGCAGGGAGCCTGCTTCTCCCTCTGTCTCTGCCTGCCATTCTGTCTGCCTGTGCTCACTCTCTCTCTCTCCCCCTCTCTCTCTGACAAATAAATAAATTTAAAAAAAAAATTTAAAAAAAGTAAAAGCAGAAGATTAAATGGATGCCATGGTTTAAAATTCAGGGGACACAAATTCTTCTCTCCTGGATTCTTGGTTACATTCCTGGGGGAAGATCACTTGGATTTATTTGCCATACCTTATTGTGTTTTTCTTTTAACTCAACATATTGTCCTGGAGCTTGTCAATTCTGTCTCCTGTAATAATGTGTGATTCCAAACAGAACCGATACTGACCCAGGAGCCAACACCTCCAGGGAGATCTTAGAACCCAGGAGCAGAAATCATTAACCCTATGGGTGCCATCAACACTGAAAACCTCTTTAGTCCTATAGCATGGGGATTTACAGGGCCCAGGGAAGACTTAGATTTCCATATTAGGTCAGCCACTTCAAACAAATGCACATGAAACAGAAAAGGATATGGCAGACAATGATAGAAACACAGCGTGGAAAAATCTTAAAAATGTTACATATTCCTGGGGCGCCTGGGTGGCTCAGTGGGTTGGGCCTCTGCCTTCGGCTCAGGTCATGGTCTCAGGGTCCTGGGATCGAACCCCACATCGGGCTCTCTGCTCAGCAGGGAGCCTGCTTCTTCCTCTCTGTCTGCCTGCCTCTCTGCCTACTTGGGATCTCTGCCTGTCCAAAAAAAAAAAAAAAAAAAGTAAAAAAATATTACATATTCCTTCTTACCTTTGTACTTTATTTCTAATTTTTACAAAGACTGCACTGTCTCGCTCAAATATTTATTGAGCACCTGCTACATGCCCGGCCTTCTGGGATACAGAATTGAATCCAGCACAGTTCCTTCCTGCCGGGAGTTCACAACCATGGGGCGGGAGGGGTGACAGGTAGTTATAAATACAGCAGACTAAGTGCTCAAAAGAAGGTATAACCAAAGCACTGCTGGGGGACAGAGGTGAGAAAGCTCCTGTTTAAAGCAAAGGCTTTATGATATTATGTGGCAATATGTCAGCCATCATAACAACATTGCCCAGGCATAGGGCTCAAACGGGAAGTGACATATAAGCCAGCATATTTGTGTCAAGGAATCAAATATCTTCTTTTTTTTTACATTGTGATTAAAAAAAAACCCCACACACATAACATAATATTTACCAGCTGTCTTGGTCCAGCCAGGCTACTGTAACAACATCACCATAGAATGCGTGGCTTGTACATAGGAGGGTTTGCCGACCCCCAGCTTCTCGCTCTGTCCTTTCATGGCAGAAGGAGTGAGGGTGCTCTCTAGAATCTCTCTTATGAGGGTATTAATCCTGTTCATGGGGGCTCCACCCTCATAACCAGACTACCTCCCAAATGCCCCAGCTCCTAATGCTATCACATTGTGGGGAGAATATTGTAACATGAATTTTGAAGGGACTGTTAAGTCTAGAACGCCATCTTAACCATTCTCTTCAAATATTTATTTATTAATTGTCAGAGAGAGAGAGAGCACAAGCAGGGGAGCAGTAGAGGGAGAGGGAGAAACAGGTTCCCTGAAGAGCAGGGAGCCCGATGTGGGACTTGATCCCAGGACCCTGGGGTTATGACCTGAGGAGAAGGCAGATGCTTAACCGACTGAGCCACCCAGGTGTCCCCATATTCACCATTTTAAAAGGTAGACTTCAGTAGGGTGAAGTGCTTTCACATTGTTGGGAAGCAGATCTCCAGACCTTTTTTATTTGGCACATCTCAAACTGTATCTCCTTCAAACGACTCCCTTTTTTCCCTTATCTGAGCCCCCGGTAACCACCATCTTGCTTTCTGTTCTTATGAATTTGACTACCCTAGACACCACCTATGAGTGGAATCCTACATTATTTGTCTTTTGTGATTGGCTTATTTCACTCAGCGCAGTGTTCTTAAGATTCATCCATGTTGTGGCATGTGACAGGATTTTCTTTTAATACTGAATAATATCCTATTGCGTGTATGTCATATTTTGTTTATGCATTCTGCCAGTGGATATTTGGATTCCTTCTGCCTCCTGACTACTGCAGATAGTTGTGATATGCTCATATGTGTGTAAAGGGTTTAGACATATCTTAACAAGGAGACAGGCCAGGCACAGCAAGAAGAAACTCAGAAAAAAAAAAAAAGAGGAAAAGAAGGGGAAAATGTGTGTGTGTGTGTGTGTGTGTGTGTGTGTGTGTGTGTGTGTAAGGGAGTAGGTGGGTAAGTGACATAAAATGGCCAACCAATTGCCTTCAGAAAATAATTCTGAATTAGAGATAAATAAAATTATCTAAATTTGAGATAAATAAAATAATCTGTATTTTGCCAATTATGGTCCCATTTTTTTTAAGCAGAAGTGTTTATTAAAGTTTTCTACAACACACATAGAGAATGTCAGATACATAATGAAAATTCAGAGTAACTGGAAATTTGCGCCCAAATGGCTGGTTCTCACACAGCCTGTGTGTCAGGGCTGTGGTCAGCACTAGATACTCTGACACCACAGTTGAAACTGGCCCCAACACTAGGGGTCTGGGGTCTAGTCCCACTGCTACCACTCTGCCCTCCTCAGTCATTGGTCTGTTGGTGAGTAAAGAGCAAAGTTTGGGCTAAGTGTTCTCTAAGCTCTATTCTAGCTCTCAATTTCTATTTTTGTACATCAGTGGTTTTGAAAAGACATCATAAGAAGGCAAATAATGACCCAAATTTGAATAGTTCCCTTTGGAATCTAGGCCCAGGAGACGTAGAATAACTTTGGTATAGTAACAAAACCCTTGGATGGGCAATAAGACAAAATCCAAGAGAAGAATAACACATATTTTCTAATGATCACACTGCATTAATCTGGGGAAAGGGAGGTGATCATCTCCTCTAAGTCGTTAAGAAAACAATTACATCACATCTTATAGAATTGATCATGGTCTGACTTGAAGAAATTCCAAATTTCCCCCAAATTCCAAATTTCCCCAGTTCCTACTTTTTCAGTACCCTGTTCCCTTTGGGATAAACTGAAAAGACTATTCAGTTGCAAAAATACCACCTTCTTACTTTTCTTTTTCCTTAACGGCTGTGGACGTAACATGTTCGGTTTGCCAAGGCTGTGGGCCTCATGACATGAGGCAATTATCGTAATTACTTGTCTTGAAAGTATATCTGGGACTGTATGCCATATTCTGGAAACACAGTTAAGTACTTTTTCCTTCTCTAAAAACCAAGTTGAATGCATAGACGTATGCATAGATTTACAGTCCCTTGAATCTCCAGGGTGTTGGAAAATGTCTGAAATCTCTTTAAAGAGCATATTAACATGTATCCAAAAAGTTAGACTGTAATACTATTTAACCGCTCCATTTTTCCATTATGGGTCTGTCAGCAGGAATATGTTGCCCTATAGTACATGACAAGTGAAAACGCTGGTAACATTGTTTTTCATAGACAGAAAAAAATACCAAAGAAGCAATTTCTTAGCTAAAATGTCACCTGTTAGATGTATAGGGCTCACTGTATTTTGTTGCCCTGGTAACAGATGGTGTAAAATGACTCCTTTGCACTGCTCCATCAGAGTGATTGCATCCTGTTTTTTCCATCATTTTACAAGAGGCTGTTTTCATTCTCCCTTCCTGACCATATTAAGTGTAAAGAGATTGAATTACTGTGCTGTACCCTCTCCATCCGATGTGGATTTAAGAGTTGATATTGATGTACTGAGAACTGTATGCTTCTTCAAGAAAAAAAAAAGCTACAAATTATAATGAATTTGACTTTTATATATCGACCATTCAAGAGTTGAAGTAGGGTTTCTGCACCCAAGGGATAGACATGGCCTGATCAGCATTTTTCACTCGAACGAATCCAATTGATAAAGCAATATACTCAGTGTCACTTTGCTTGATCTCCAGGTTTAACAATAGTCATGCTAAAAGTAGATACATTACTCTATAAATTTACCCATAAAAAAAAAATGTGCTAGCCATAGCTTTCTACGGCTGCACCTCCTTCCAGCTTTTTACTGAGCAGGGCAAAAAGAGACCCGTTCCCAAATTGTGCTGAGACCGTGCAAGTGCGGGTAATGTGTATGCAGGTAGGAATTCACAACAGCCAGGAGCCAGATACCACATTACTTCCTTGTCCCCGAAATACCGAATCAGAGAGCACTTCCTGTGAAACCAGCTCCTTGCTCTCTGTTAACTGGAAAATTACTCTCCAAAGCGACACCCTTCTTTATAATTATCCAACTGTTTCAGTCTGTTACTACGAACAACTTAATGCCTAAAATCCATTTGGCTGAAAATTTCTTTTGTTCCAGATTTAAAATAAGGGAGTGATTTTCTTGAAGCAAGGGTTTTCATTAATGTCCTTCGGGTAATTTAATTTTTTGGCCATTGCTGTATAATACTTGTCATTCTGCTACGTGTTTTTGTTTTGTTTTGTTTTACTTAGAATTGTGTACACAAAACAAATGAGAGAGCATTAAGGGGGGAAAATGAAGAGAGGAGAGAACATTTAGAAAGAATGGGAAATCCCCCCTACCCCACTGTGGGGGCCAAGGAGGGGTGTTGGATTATCTGTCTTATTTACTGAACACATCATAGGAAAATGACCCCTAGTTAACCGCGTTCCCTGAACGATAACGCCCTTTCAGAATTTTATAAAAAAGACTGTTTTTGAAGTCCAGCTGCTTGACCACAATTTGGAGACACAGGAGATTCTGCCTGCACTGCCAATTTGGATAACTGTGTATTTAGGCTTTTCAAATGACTTCAGCCATGGTGATGAATGATCATTTCCTTTTATACGGGAAACATTGCAAACATTTAAATAGCTAACTAATGACCTTTTTATTGTTTAATTATTCTTAATATGTGTACAATAAGAAACTGTGGTATTGATTTGCTCTCTGGTATATTGGCTATCAGGGGTTCTTTGTTTTAAATCAGTCAGTCTGTTTCTGTTTCTCTCTGTCCCTCTTTCTCTCTCTCTCTTTCTCTCTATCTCCTACAGCCTCTGGACCCAATTTCTTAAAGTGCTTACATCCCAGAAATTCACTAATGTGAGGTGCTCTGGTCCCCAAAGTTCCTCAAAGGAAACCCAGTCCAGCTTGCAAACCTTCATTTGCAATGACATCTTCCCGTCACCACAACTGCATGTTCTCTTTCCCTGTGAATTTCTGCCTTGGAGTTAACACCCTGACAGTTTTGATTCTCTAAGTGCGGTCTCCGGGCCAGCAACATCAGCATCAGTTGGGAATTAGAAATGCAAATGAGCAGACCCACCCCAGAGCTTTGGAACCAAAAATTCTGGAGAAGGAGTCTCGCCTTTTGTGTTTTAAAAGGTCTTTCAAGGGATTCTGATGCTCACTCTTTGGGGACCACTGTTCTGAGCCTCAGTTTGTTCACAGCCCATTCTGGTGATCAGATCTATATCACATCCGTAGTCATGGGTGAAACCAACTAATTCCAAGTGATACAGCTATGACAGATGGCTTCAGTGACCTGTTTGCCTCACTCCCGCACCCCCCGGGATTTATTTGTTCTTATCTCAGGAATCTGTACAGAGTTTAGAGGGAAGAACCTTTCAAAGTATCTTTACGCAAGACCAACCATGCTTTTAGTGTAGGAGGAACTGATGGGAAAATACTATTAGAATCAGCTTCGAGACTGGAGTTCTTCGAGACTGGAGTGGCTTGCTGCTAACTCTTTCTGTGGCTCAAGCAGCCTGTCTCCTCGTTTGCAAATGGGAATAAAACTGTGTAAGGCATGGAGTCATCATGAGAGATCGGTTGATAGCTGAGGATATGCTTTTTAAATTATAAAGAGCTACACAAATACAAGATGATACTATTAATAATATAATCACTTCTTATCTTTAATGATAGCTTTAGAGTAATTACGGAGGATTTCGATAATGAACTACTGCTGACACCAAATGTCTGTTTCTGCTCTATTTGCTCTGGAGAATTGCTGGAGAAATCGGGAATTTTTTGGTAAAGGGTTTTTTCCTCTCATTCTCTGTCTGTCTTTTTTTCTTCCTCTGTTTGGGCTCCCAGACTCACCATATAAATAGCATGGTGCATAATACCACCTGCTTGGAAGATGGCATGAAAGAGCAGCTCTCATTTTGTGCTCAATCACAGAACCAGTCCCTCACCCATATTTTAAGAAAGATAAGAGAGCTGCCAGGCATAAGTGCCTTGTAAATATATTTCCTTTGCAGGATTACAGGACATGGAAAAACTGACAACCGTAGATAGTCCTTTTTGAAAAGTGTCATATCTTCCTGGGCTGGGGTAATCGAGTGAGAAGTTTTGGGGTGATTAGGACGCTAAGATCAAAGAATTATACATGTGTGGACGGAACTCACAAGCCTTCCCTCCAGAACTCCCCCCTCCCCCGCAATGTACACACATCAGGGACTGAAAGATTTGGAGAAGCAGTATCCAGTAGTAAATAATGTAAGCCACATATGTGATGTAAATTTCCCTCGTAGCCACATTGAAAAGTATTAAACTATAGGTGAAATTAATTTTAAGAACATATTTTCACTTAACCCAATATATCCAAAATGTCATTTTCACATCGATCAGTGTAAACATTAATGAAATTGCTTAGATTCTCTTTATCATCTAAATTCTGAGATCTGGTGTGTAGGTGTGTATTTGATATGGAAGAGCACCTCTCCATGTAGACTAGCCGCATTTCAAGTGCTCAGCAGCCGCATGGAGTGTGGCTACTGTATTGGACGACAGAGCCTTAGAGAATCTTAGTTTTAAAATGCAGATTAGTAAAACATCAACAGTCTTAATGGAAAAGTTGAACCTCCTTCAGCGTGTGTTTGAGCAGGCACTCCTGTTGTTTGGGTGCCCTTCTTTCTCTCCCACTTTGTTCCTTTCCCCCTCTTCTTCTGTCCCAATATGCACACATGTGCACACACACACACACACACACAGCACACACTCTCTCTCTCTCGTACTCACATGCATATACGCTCACACACACTCTCACACGTGCACCACACTCACTCACACACATACACACACACACACATGCACTCACTCACCGTGCCCTTATGGGGCACAACCACCAGGCTGAACTTCTCTTCTCCCTCCTGCTCCCAGGGTTTTGTGTGTCTGAGCCGAGCGAGGCCCCTCTGTCCCTCGGCCCTGGCCCCCAGAAGCGATGACGCAGCCATGGGTTCTTGAATGTACTCACACTGAGCTGTGCTTCTGTCCTCTTCGGAAGCAAAAGAGCGGATATCACCGCTTTTTCACAGGCCCAGCATTGTTTTTATTTGCCCTTTCTCTGATCTTGCTAAGGCAAAAGAGGCAGAGACAGAGAAAGAAGGAGAAAAAGAGACCAAAAAATAATTAGACCATCTCCCCACATCAGTCTTGACCTTGGTAGACCTGAAGACTGCTTACAGAGACAGACCTCCTTCAGCCTTCCTAAATATAAATAATGTTCGTGGTTTGAAAACATGAAGTTTTCTAGGGAAGCCTGGTAAAATTAAGAGGTAATTTAAACCAAGTCACCAAGAACCACTCAAAATGTTATGAGTCTTAAAAATTAGTATGTGTTAATTTTACCAGAAAATGTGTAAAAATAAAAATACCTATGCCTCCCACATGGTGTTTAAAAAAAAAAATCTAGCTTCCATGAGTTGAGTCTGTTTGGGGACAGATAATAGCCGTATTGGGTGGGCTCTGTGTCACCATTACAGCCCAATGCCTCCTCCCCCAACTCCATGTCTCGAAAACATCCTCCTGACAGGGTGACCCTCTCTGGTCATCTGCCCTGCCACCCTCGTCTATACCTGCACATGCAGTACCCCGCATGGGGACGGTGCTGGCTAATTTAGCCCTGTCAATTTGATACAACTGGATAAAATTTTATAGTGCACTCTGATTGTAAATACGCCTCCTTTCATTCCTTTCTATATGCCTGGGAAGACTGGGAGGGCCGTTACATCTTAATTGGGTAATTTCTTTTTCAGATTTCCAAAGGCAGGATCTCTAGTGCCAGCTGGTGTTAAAACGTTGGCAATTCCAAGAGGACCCGGGACCTCGTTCATGGACTGAAAACTTTTAGGATCTTAAAACAGTTTCACTTGTTTTACAACAGAGATGTGGGTCTATCATGTCCGCCTGTTTGAAGAGGAAAGTATTTGGTTCCAAAGGTCTCTTTTATTCCCATTCTCTTTCTTTTTTATTTTCCTCCCTCCTGATTCATGCACACTGCAGTCTTAGAGATTTTAACAAACTTCAAAACCATGTGTTTATATACTGAGTAAATTTATACTAGTTCATTTGCAGTTTGCAAAATGTGTTTGGATTGTAGGTGTAAATGCAAACACACACACACCCCTTAAAGCTCGAAGGAAAGGGGTCAGTTCTTTGAGTCCATAAATTGCACCAATTAATCATACTGCCATTTTGCAGAGGAGCGTTGAAACAATATGAAGCAGGGCAGATTTCATTTAGAAGAAAAGCCTCAATGTAAAAATGTAAAGGAAGTAATCTTTGCCCAAAGTATTATGAACCAAACCAAAACAGAAAAAAAAGGAATAAAGGAAGTCTTGCAAGGAGACGAGGGAGGGAGGCGGAGATAGGAAATAGCAGTGGGCGCCATTCCCACCACTACAGAGAATCTGCGCAGCAAATTGCCGTGCTTTAAGGAGAAGTAGCAATCAGCACCGATTGAAATATCCCTGAATGCAGTTATAATGACATTCCTCTTCTCCCTCTTGTGTCTGGCACGATAGGCCATCATCAGAAATGTGCACCATCATGCAAGGTACACTTTTTAAGAGAGGAAGACCCCCACATATGATCCTAAGACCAAGAGCCTCCGATGCGCGTGAAGCATGGACCCCGAGTCACCCAGGTCCGGTGCTCAGAAGGGCCCCACACTCGATTAAATGCTCTGATGTCACCATCTTGAGATGGAAAGTCTTAATTTTTAACAAGGGGCTGCACATTTTTATTTTACCCTGGGCCTCCTGGGCCCCAGGAATTATGTAGCCAGTTCTAGATGTGTTATCTAGCCAGTATATCACTATCTGGTCAGAGAATGTCCAATTAAAGAAATATTTCATCCGCCACTTCCATCAACTGGGTAATCAGTCAATGAGAACATGCAAACAACAAAAACAACATTGTCCAGTTTTGTGAGGATAGTCCTGCCTCTGTCCATGCTGGTTACCAAAAGAACCATGGCTGTTCAAAAAGCAGTCAGTCGCCCTGAACCCCAGCTTTGCATCAAAGGTCCACCAGGACTGTCCTTGATTCCTCTATCGATTGGGTTGAGTTACATAGCACCCCATGTCATGTCACATCAAACATGACTTGATATGACAAGACATAACATGGCCTGGTGAAAACAGGGGGAGAATTGGACGGAAGCATCTTTTTGTTTAAAATGCCAAGGAGGATGTGAGACAAATCTAGAAGAGCAGAGGTGATCATAATAAAATAATGCTGCTAAATTATAAATGATAGTCTGTGCTTCCCAGGCCCTTTTCATCCATTGCTATCAAGGCACCACGGACTTGGTTAAGCCATCTTGCATTTTCTTGGCAGGTTCTTGTTGCAACACACTTTGATGTGAGTGGGTCATGGTTAAGTCTTCCTTATTCAATAATGACATGGGTCCATCCCTGGTAGATAGCTGTTTAAAGGAAATAGTGGACAATAGCTTTAAAAAGGATGTTAAGAAAATTGGCGAAGGCTAAAATATGCAGAAACCATCAGAAGGTTTCTTTTGGTGAGTGGGGGAAAGGAGCTCCTTCTGAAATGGTTGTTGCTGGTGACTTGAAGCAAAGAGCAAATGACTTAGGGGAAGGAAGCTAATGTGTTAGGATCTTGTCACCTCAGATTTAAAGGGTAATACTTGCCACGAGGATTTGTCACTAGTGTGATTATATAAAGGAAAAGTGCTTTAAAGATGGCCAGTTCTGGTTACCACTACCAAGTGCTCCCTGACAGTCCATTGCCAGCCAGCAAATGTAAACTCAGGATTCAGTCTCCTCTCAGTCAGGCTTAAGTAAGTCAGTGATCTTTAATCCTATTAAAACCTACTGAAAGGAGATTTAAGAAAACTATGGATCTCTGAGATGTCCCATCATCCCAGGTTCTTAGTTGGGTCAGTAGGGCTCTGCCCAATAGGCCACGCGATCCCATGGGAAGATGCTGACGACATCTTCATGGAGGAGGGGACCTAGAGCTATGGGTTCAGGGTGTTCCAAGACCACACACCTTCCTGTCACACAAGGAGGAAGATGGAGCTCATTTTATGCCTGCATTTCACTAGACCTGAGACCTCTCTAATAATCTAAACTCACACTCTGATTAGCTGTGTTCACATCTCAGGTTGACCTTTGCTCAACTAGTATAACTTTGGATGAGTGATTTAACTAACTCTTCTGTGACTCAGTTTCATTGGGATGATATACCTATTCAGTGGTTGGTGTCAGGATTCAATAGAAGCAAATATGTGTTCAGTATTCAGAAGAATGCCTGGCACATACCAAACAATTAATGAGAATATTTAATAAATCTTAGTTATTCCCTTACCAGACCAACAGTGTTGAATATTAAACATTGGTATTTCCAGTCACAAAATCAGATGAGTGGTCTCATGGTCAACAGTCTTATTTTTACAAGACAACATTTAGAGAATCGCTTTTCCCTGCCAATACTTCCTCTTTAGATATTATATTGTTTAGGTTCCCTGATCTTTCTAGAAGCTGGGCATCTTATCAAAACTTAGAAATTAACAGATCTAATATTTTACTGGTGAGCCAAGGTGACAAATGCAAAATGGTCCAACGGACAGTATATTGACTAGAAAACCTTGGATAGGTAAGTGGGGTAATAGTGTGCTCCTGTCATACTCAAGTTCATTCCACCTATAGTCAGGATGTAGATGGTGATATTTTTTTAAGTTGACACAGATCATCTAAATGTTTACAAGCTCTTCTCTTTGGGTTTTGCCAATAAATAAAAAATAAATAAATAAATAAATATTAAAATTAAAAACCCAGATTCTCCAGTTCCATGGAGTCACAGAAACAAAGAAACTAACTCAGTTTTTTCCACAGTGTGGGGGGAAAAAAGAACTATGAAGAAGGAAGTGGAGTTTTAAACTCATGTAAGCCTTTGGAACATTGCCTTCTTTATATTACCAGTGACACCTCTAGAGCTTACAAGAAAAGAGATGAGTGGAAAGTAAATACCTTTGACAATGGAGCTGAGAGAACATTAAATGTTCTATTTGTAGCCTGTTATGTGAAAAACCCACCTTAATCTCCTGAAAGGTGGCCCTTTCATCCAGTATCCTATCGTGGGTTTTGAAATGTGTTGTCTCTATGGCTTTCCAGCAAAATGTATGACTGCCTTAACATTTTTTGAATGAATTTAAAAATTAAACTCCTTCGGGTTGCCTTGTCATGTGCAGTTAAACATAGAGGTCGCTTTGGCAAAACTAAAAGGCCACTTGACATTAGTGTCACACAGACTGTCCTCCTTGCCCACCGTGGGCCTTTGGATGAGTCATCGCACTGCCCCAGGCCTCCCTTTCTCCATCTGAGGACTGGAAAATGCTCTCGGGATTACGGTGAAGAGAGAAGCAACACATAGAGCATATAACGCAAAGGCATAACAGTAGTAAACAGTAAACCCTAAGTTGTTATTGCTGCCATGGCCACTATCACCAGCCCTCATGTTATTATCATTCCGTCATCATCGTCCCCGTTGTTATCATCATCATTGTATGTCTGGGCTGGTCACTCCACAGCATCTTAGCTAATCCAGTCTGGGCTGGTTGTCTAAAGTAGGATCAATACAATAAATACATGCAATATATTAGTGGTGTCATTCTTTATCTGAAGAGTTTCCAGTAGGAAAGGGGTGGGCAGGGGGAGAAGCCGGGAGCCCGCCTGGCATATGTGTTCACTTAGGCTAATGCACTGACATTGGCAGCAGGAGTGGTGGACCTGCCAACCTTGTGGGGTTTCTAAAAGGAAGATTGGCATAAGGGGAATTCAGATAGAGACGGGGATGCAAATACCCTTACAGCAAGCATTGTGGCTGCTCCTTGGCACTTGGTTTATTTATAGTTCAAAGCTGGTCTGAAAGGCAATAAGAAAATGATTTAATGGTACCTCCTCAGCCTGAAGCAGGGCTTGCTTTTTCACCTGGAGAGAGCTTTGGACAAAATCCCAGTCGGCCTAATAGCAAAGCCAACGGAGTGTCATGAGGGATCAGGTCCTCACCAGGAAGCTGTTGCCCTGAATGGCAGCCTGTGTGCCTTTGTTTGCTTTTTCTTGGTTTTTTTTTCCTCTTTTTTTTTTTCTTTATTTCTCACTGAGATGTCAGGCTGCCTGTGCCCCTTGGGGAAAGCCCTTGTTTTGTGAGCCATCTTGTGCCTGAGCTATTTGGATAGGATCCAGGAAAAGGCGAACCACGGTGACGAAAGTGTTGGGCTAGAACCTAGGAGAAAGGACTCAAAAGAGGGTTAATTAGGCAGTCAGGGAGAGCTGAGGGTATTTGAACAAAGGTCTTCAAGTACACCCAGTGGGATCCCACAGAGAATAAAAAGCAGTTATGTGCTGTCTCTAAGGAGAACAGAGTGAGAGGGACTAAACTTCAGGCATAGAAGCCCAAAGCCATCCTTTTGGGTTTACAGCCCACTGTGCATTCCCTTCCCAACATGCTTGCTGCCAAGCTGTCTGTTTACACAAAAGTGGGGAACAAAGCAAAGGGTTTCTCCCCACTTAGCCTCTGAGAAATGGTAGACAATGAGCGTCAGTGAAGAGCTGGCCCATGAAAATCTCCAAAGCTCTCTTCTTCAGCCCCAAAAGGGATTCCATTTTAATCACCTTCACAACAACCTTTGCCTTTATCACACCCAAAGTAGACGCATGTTTAAGTCTGCAAGGATTAATGAAGTGATATAAAATGAGGCCACACAATCATTAGATAATGGGGCTAGGCTGCTTTAATACCAACTTTGACATGCACCTGCCTTTCTAATTTCTATCTGTGTTTGTAGAAGCCAGAGTTGTTCTGAGAGTCATCTCTTGGCATGATCTCTCTCTATCCTGAGCTGACCACAGCAGTCTGTATGTAGCAAGAGTGAGTTTCTCTTGGTGGCGGTAACATGAGACAGGCCTTTGCAGCTACAGTAGAGCTCAATCTGCCCTTTTCCTTAGCCGGTGGGCAGAAAGAAACCACCTTCAATCAGATTCTAACTCACTTACCTAGATATTTCTTCATTAAATACCACTTTCTGTAATCAAAACGGTGACTCCTGAGTCCTCAGATGTGAAGGCCGATTGTGAAGCCAGTGAAATTTATTTTATACCCTCCCACTTATCCCTGGCAACCGTCTTCTTCCTTCTTCTCCACCGGCTCCCAGTCCTGCCAAGTCAAAGTGAATCAAATAATCACACAGTTATGGGAGATAGTCGATTTTCAACCAAACCCACACTACTTGAGTATGCCTTAAAGAACTGAATCAATATATTCATTGTATTGGACTTGATAACAGAAGTTATCTAGCTTGAGTTAAAAATCTCTTATCATGATGTCTTTTACTCCCCAGGTATTGGAGAAGTTATGGGGGAATGGGTAAACCGAACAGCCCCCACTTTTTTTTTTAAACTTGAAAAAACATTTATGGTATTATTCCATCTTTGTGAATAGGAAGAAAAATGGCCTGTCTCCAGTGTATGGTGCCAGGAGAGATGGTAGAAGATGAAGTCACAGAAATAGACATTGAGGGGTATTATCTGTCATGCCAGGAAATTTGTACCTTATTCTGCATTCACTGAGGAGTCGATGGAAAACTTTCAACATAGTCATGATATAACTAGGTTTGGTGGCTTCTTATTCTTAGATTTTAATTTTTTTGTTTTTTGGCTTGGAGATATTATTATTTGTTTCTTTTTGGTTTGTGTCCAAAGTGTACAGGATGGACTAAATTGAGAGAAATTTTATGGGAGGAAGATCAATTATCAGCAGTAAAACATAATGGTAAGTGGTGGCAAAGGGCTAAGCTAAGGCATACAAATTAGGAAGACAAGGTGGAGAACATTTTGAAAGATATTTGAAAGGTACAACTGGCATAAGTTGCAACTCCTTGGTATTTGTAGCAAGAGTGAGTAGCTCAGGATATCTGAGTTTTCCACCTTGTTACAAAAAAAAAAAAATTGCAGAGTACAGAGAAAAAAACTCTGAAGGCTGGCAAATTGCAAATGCAAATGCAAATTAAATGCAAATGAGTTGCATTTAATGAAGAAAAAAAGAATTATTCTTGGTGACTCTAAGCTCTGTATCTTGCTTCGAGACCTGGAAAGGTACTTGAAGAAATAATCAAACTATCAATTTGCAGCCTTCTTTGAGAAAAAAAAAGATCCTGAGTTGCCATCACAACAACTCAGGGAAGATCAGATTGTCCAGACCAACCTCATTTCCTTCCATGCTGCAGGGACACCCCAGAGTGATAAGGAGAAAGCAATGGTTGTGATCTCCCTGGATTTCAACTATAGTTCTGATTTCATCTTATATGACATTCTTATTAACAAGTCAAAGAGATATAGGCCAGCTCCAAGGTTGTACTCAAAAGAGGATTACAAGGGGCCAATGTGAAAGGTACAACAACAACAAAATCAGAGAAATTCCACTGTGGTCAATCTGGTTAGTATCTTTGCTAGGAGCCATGGAGGAGAATGCCAACCTTTGCTTCTTTGTTTGAAAGGAGTTGCTAATATCATTTCAGATTGATGATGATGAGTGAGGGAAATGTTCTTTCTCCTTAAACATGTTGGAAATGGTAAAGGGTGGGGACCTCAATGTGAGAGAAAGATACAAAATGGAGAGAAGCAGATGAAGCCATGCGAGTAAGTAAACAGCAGAGGTTATCCCCAACATACGTGTGGAAGTTAGCTGAATTTCCATGCTAAAATCAGAAATCTCTTCTTCTGCCACCTTCATAAGACTTCATGTCAAAGTTTAAAATAGGCTTAAAATATTTGAGACAACCCCATTTGAGTTACTTGATAGTACTCGCATATGGGGGAAAATTAGTTTAAGAAACAAATTTTCCTTCTTCTTCATATATATAAGAGGAAGAATGATAGGATTCTAGACACAGAATAGGAGTTGACTATTGGATGTGGGATTCGCTTAGTGTGTACATATGTTAGGTAACTTGCTTGGAATGACTCTAAGGGGGCTCACTGAGAGGGTGATCCTTAAAAGCACGAGCCCTGATTGCTGAATGATACCTAAACTTCACCATTACAAAAGGGAACTAAAATGAATGTAATCACTTCTGTCAACCAAGCACTCTGCACGGCCTGTCCTGTGTAACTTCTTTAAACTACCCTGCATGGAGGCACTATCATCTTCATCATACAGCCCAGGAACTCTGGGGCTCAGAGAGGCCAAGTCACACAGTTCGTCGGTAGTAGGGCCAGTACTTAGAGCTAGGGCCGTCAGCTTCAGAATCTGTGTTGTTTCTATTATACCACATTAAACGTCCAGTCTTTGGGATTACTGTTTTCTCATACCCTTGGGAAAACTGACATTTCTAATTGTGGCTGATATACTTTAGTGTGAATAATTTTCAGAATCATCTCAGTATCTAGCTGGGAAAAGGGCTGTTGTAAAGAGGGTGAGAGGCAAACAACTGGGAAGAGTGCGAGAGTATATCTCCAAATGTAGGATAGGATGCAATTCAGGAAACTGACAGCAGCAAAGACAAACTCCTTAAACCTGTGTCTTGGCTGATCACCTATGGCTCCTCCTAGAAGAGAGAATAATAGAAATGGGTGCAAATTCCAGTAACTGGGAAAACTCAAGAACTCTCCACCCAGCATACACACGTACACATACACACAACACTCCAGACTTATACGCAGACGCACATCCTTAGAAGAGACTCAGTTAATAACAGTCTTCACACAGCTAACCTCACGCATCCTCCATTGTCACATGTTCACTCACTGGTCTGGAGTGATGAATTTTCTATACGCAGAGTCCCTCAGCTGCTTGGGGCTAACCGTACATACAGTCCTGGGGCTTCTGACTGCAGTGAGCAAGTCTTCACTCTGGGGACTCTACATTTTTATAGTTTAGGTTCGTACCTGTCTGAAACCATGGGTTTGGTAAAGTACTTATCATTGGGTACCTTTTAGCTCTTTTAGTCCGTGTGTTGTTTGCTAGCTTAAGATATAAGCTCAAACTAGAAACTGGAAGCCTGTTGTAGAGGACATTTGCTATTTTTGGTTTTCCAAATCCGTTCACTCTCCCCTTTTCATCGGTAACAGCAGCCTGACTTCACTTGGGCATTGCCCCCTCCCCTTTCGTAGAATGATAGACAAGTTTGGTTACAGAAAGATTCCCTTGATCCTAGCTGATATTTTTACTTGTGAGGATGTGACCCAATTTACACAAATGAGATCTGAAGAGGTGTTCACCAGGGGTTTCGGGGAGAGAAGTTTCCATATACTTTAGACAAAACTACAAGCGGAGGCTGCCATTCTTTCTCAGGATGGTGTGTGAATTCTTGAACTAGTGTGGTCATTTCTCTTACGATTATGGATTTACAGCCCAAGGACAGACTAAATGCACAAAAAAGGGCAAAAATAGTCAAATAGATAAAAATGAAGCACAGGGAAAGACAGGCCTCACGGCGGCGGGGATCTTGGCATGGGATTATACCAGAAGCCATATGTGTGCTTAGCCATTAAATCCCATTATACATTTAAGTCAGTTTGGATTAAGTTTTGTGTCACTTGCAACATAAACACCTCAACAAGAGCAAGCTATACTTTTTGTCGTTGTATCAGCAAAAATGTCCCCTCAGTGTGGTTGACTGGTCGAACCTAACCGCAGGTTCACAAGATCGCATAATCAGTAAGTACATCTCAGAGGCATCCGTGCCCGTAGCAAAGTGGAGAGTGTTAGTGTCGGGACAGGGACTAATTCTCCATAAAACGCAAAACCTAGTTAGAGGGAAAGGGAATAAACCACCGGAATAAACTAAAGGAAGATGGGCCAGGCAATGCAACATATTCCCAAGGATGTGGTACAGAACAAAAGCTACAGTTTGGGGGAGTTGAAAGGTAGGGAAGGTCCCTCTGATCTGGGGTTATTAGGAAATATTTGGTGGGAAAAGTGAGATTTGACCCAGCTCTTAAAAATAGAAACTATTTGGTACTATAGTACAGATCAGTATCCATCTGGATTCTAGCTACTATTTCGGAAAACCAGGTGGGAACCTCTGAGATACCTGGGTTTAACAGTTTCAAACAGGGTAGAACATACTCTCCATTCTAAATGTTTCTGCATGGAGGACTTTATCTAGAGCCATGTTCTGGCTAGCAGCACCATCACCCCTTATGATTTGGGTGGTGTGAGATGCAGAAGCCACGGAAAAATCCTTCCCCTTTTCTTCTCGCTTTGTCTGCCTGGGTGGAGAACTCACACACTCCCCACCATGCATTCAGGGCCTGACAGTGGCCCCGTTCTGCCTCTGGCTGGTGAAGACATCTGTCTCACTCAGAGCTGAAATACTGCAAGGCCCACATCGCCACAGAGCCAACGTAATGTGCCACACTCCGAGCCAGCTTTTACTACTCACAACGCTAGTATTTTGATCTCCAGCTGTCTCTCATATCTGTTTCTTAATTGGTTCCAAACTCAGGCGGGGAAGAAAAGCAGCATTTGTTGGCCTTCTAAACCGTCACCAGTCTGTACGCCTATCTTTTCCTTTTATTTTTCTTCTGGGAATATACTAATGTAAAGTAGACAGGGCAGGAAATCAGGCAGCCCCATCTCCACCCGGGGGGTTTCTTAATTGTTCTTAGTAACATTGGTACCAGATGCCAGACAGAAGCCGCTGCCATGTACTTCCTCCTCGGTTGTCCTAGAATCAGAGTTATAAATTAGTTGGGTCGTTGCCCTTTAAAAGAAGAGGAAAGTATGAAATGATCATAGTCAAGGTCATTGGTGTGCATCCAGTGAAATCTGTACACCAGCTGTGAAGATTCTTCTTTAGCAAACCGGCATAGAGCCTAACACAGCTCTGTAGACAGACACTGGCCGGCCTATAGATCTTCAGATTAAACTTTTCCCCTAAGCACCTCTTTCCTCTTTGCCACTATTAACTTGTTGGGCCAAAAATGGCTAACTGTATTATGAACTAAAAGAGAGCAATTGTGATCACAGTGTTTAGATATGCAATAGGTGAGGGCGGAAAGCCAACCAAATTGTTGACTCTGGAATCTGGAGAAGAGTCCCCCAAAGGAGCCTTGTGCCATACTTACACCTACTACTGGCAGAAACACTTCCTGTGAATGAGGCCCTATGGTGGTGATTCTTCTTGTATCATTCACAGTAACTCTAGGAGTTGGAATTACCATAACCCATCTTCTACAGCTGAGGGCACAGAGGTTTACGGAAGTTCAGGAAATTTCCCCCAAGGTAAAGCTAATAGAAGTGGTGGGGCCAGGATTTAAATCCACGCTCAGATGTGGAAAGCCCAGACTCTTAGCCCGTGTCCTAGATACCAGTCTCTTCTCTCTACACCTCTGTTTGACCACCCGTCTACCAACATTCTTGTAACTTCACTTCGGAATCCAGGCATACTGAAGATGCCCAACTCTGTGTATTTTCATGAGTTATCCACCTTAAACCCCATAACAACTGTGTCACGTGAGTCATAGTATCATCTTAATTATGCAGATAAGCACACTGAGACTTAGGAAATGAGAGTCACACACCTGAGGTCGAACTATGCCGCTAATAAAGCATCAGAGTTGATGTGTGAATGCCAGTCTTAACCTGAGTCCAGATTTTATAAATTCTGTTAAATAACAGTCTTCAATGACAGGATTCTTTACCCATAGCATCTCAGCCCAGCCAATCCCGTTGGGGGTGGCTGGCAGGGTCCATGTGAGGATACAGCCTCGTGTAGCTTTGTCCAGGGCACTGATCCTCCTTGGACGTCCAGTCTACCTGCACTACCAGTAGGAATATTCATTTGTTTTCTTCAGATCCTAGTGAACTCTTCGATTCCCCTTTCAGACAGAATAGGGATACTTAGCACAGCGGTAGCATTCCTGCGCATGGCACGTAGCCCTTTTGAATTTTGAATGGAAAGACCGACATAGTTGTCAAATCTCCCCATTCTGATGAAAAGTGAAGACTGAGAGGATAGACTCTCAACAGAGCGCCTTGGGCATTTATCACCTCATCTGCAGGAATCTTCAAGACACATCCCCAACTCTTGGTGCTCGGGCACACTCAGTGTTAACACACAGTAACTGGCTCTGTGGGCGTAGAAACTTTACTGTCCCATTGAAAAGCAATGCAGAGATTGGGTTATAAAGCCAAAGCCGGGCTTGCCAGCCATGAAATGGACCCTGCTTAGTTTGGCTACTCAAAGGGTAAAAAGTGCCATTTGGAGCAAGAGTTATTTTTGGCCAGCTTTTGCAGGAGGTATTCAACATAATTGTGCTAAGTAGTGTGAAACGGAAACCTACTTCGAGGCTAATATTGAATATTATCTGAGAAACTAGGGAGAAGGCAGGAATATAATTTTCCATGCTTTTTTTTGTTGTTCATCTAAAAAGAAAAGTCTCATTAAAGAGAGTTTTAAATGAGTTTTATTTCTCCATTTTTCTCACAATTAATTTTTGGGCAGCCCAATTGCAATTTATGATTTCTGATGCTTTTTCCACCAAGCAGGGTGGCCTGAACTGCATGGAGAACGGCAGAGGGCAGTCCTGAGCTGAAACTGATGCTGGAAACTTGCTTCTGGCTATAAAATTGTGCTTGTTATTAAAAGAAATCTTAAGGCTAACTCAGCCACAGAGGAAATTAAACTGCTAATTATGTGTGCATAAACCACTAAAAATGGGACCATTTGTTGCTCAAGATTTTAGAAACACCCACCTCTTCTTGGTTTTAAAATAAGTAATTCTGCCTGGTAATAGTACTTATTAATGATTTTATAGAATTAAAAAATCTTTTGGAGTTATCTGTTTGGATATCCCTAGCCCCTTCTAAGTAAATAAATAAAAGATGGTGGTATCCGTTTAGTTTTTTGGATTTAGGGATTTTTTTTTCCCCCAAATCATCCACATCAGTGTCTTTATAAAATCTGAGTCACCCAAATGTAGCTCAAATGTAGAGCTGAGTCCTAGCGGACTGAAACAAGATGACTACATTATTTTTACAGCACTTTCTTAAAAATAGCTTTCCGTGGAGGGAGAAAGTTCAAAGATTTAGTTTTGGAGAAGAGATTTTTCTGATCTGAGAGGGAAAGGGAGAAATGATTGCCTACATGTGCGTATGCATTGAAAAAGATGATGCCACTGTGAATTTACCCTCACAAGGAAATAAAAAGCAGAGAGCTCAAAGTAAGTGAGGAGTCTATACCTGGCCAAAATTATTTTGTGTTTTTCACACTGTGCCGTGAAGCCTAGTAGCTGTGGGTGGATGATCAGGTCAGTGGAAGGGAAAGACATTTAGTACCAGGTTTTGCCAAAAATATGAATACAAACCAACAATGAATGTCTGTGTTACAGTGAATAATAATTTGCATGGCTCCCTAGAAAACACTGCAGGGCTTTTTCTATGACCTCTCTTTCCCACCCTCAACAAAAGGAAAGGTCTTACTTAAGCAGGTCCAGGTCTTCTGTTTTTTCGAACAGAAGCTGCAGTGGAAAGGCTGGTCTTGACTTTGTGGGCACCAAACATTCAGTCTATAGCAATTGCTGGGGAGGAAGAATTTCCTCTGCCCTTCAAGGTCCTTCTAGCTGGGCTATGAATCAAAATGACATGAGACAGAATAACAAGAGAAAATCAAATTTAATAGCCTGCTTATGGGGAATCTACACAGACATGGAAATTACAAAGACAGTGAGGCAACATGATGATTATATGAGCTAAGGAGAGGGAAAAGTATCTGAGGATACAAAAAAACAAAAACAAACAAAAAAAAAAACCCGAGAAGACCATTAGCAGGAAGGTGAGAGAGGTTTGGAAAACAAAGGTTGCCCTATTATGCAGATAAGTTTTTTTAGGTAAAGCAGAATACCTGTTAATAGCTCTCTCCCCAGTACAGGCAGGCAGTTGAGGGGAACTTAAAGAGCTTTTCCAGAATCTGCTGGGGTTTGATTGCTTTTAACTCAAACTAATATTCATGCCAAAGTGGGCTGGGGCAGCCTGCCTTTGGCCCCTATATAGTACATAACATCTTTGTGAAGCACATACATTGAATAAAAGAATATTACACATTACACGGAAAAATAAACACATTCGTATTTGTTGTATTATTGCAGCATATCTAGGTATTCATAAATGATTTAGTTATTGATTATATGCTTTTAAAATTTATATGGACAGTATGCTTTCAGTATCCTTTTGCAACTGTCTTTCCCTATTTAGTAGTTTTTTGTTTTTGTTTTTTTAGATTTATCCATGTGTAACTACTAAATTATATTTCATGAACAAACCAGTCTATTTATCCATTCTGGTGTCCAGGAACAGGTAGGGTGTTTCCATGCTTTTGCTGTGTGAAGGTCCAAGCATTGCCTTGAATAGGAATGATATTCACCAAGCTGGGGAATGATTTCCTTTGGGAGGGAAGAAAGTGGAGGAAAGGAAGCAGGTTAGGGGTTTTAGCTGTAGCTGTAATATATTGTTTCTTAAGAAAAAGAGAAAAAAAAAGAAAGAAATAGCACACTGGAGCCAAAGAACTAGCAAATTGTTAGTATCTGTCTATTCTGAGTAATGAATTAATGAGTGTTTATTATATTTGGCATTGTCCATATTTTAAATTATTTTATAGTTTAAAAGAAAAATAAATATAAAAAATAAATACATTAAAAAAATCAATGAATGCAGCTTTATCCTGCAGTGTATAAATTGCCACCAGAGGTGCTGAGTTTGTCCTCTTGAATCTTTCATAAATAACTTTTTTTCATGACCCATGAAAGATACTTGTAACTTATCCTGGTTATCTTGGATTTAAAAAATCTAGAGTGAGGTTTTCCCCTGATAAGTGTACTCCTACATCAATGACAAGTGGACTCTAATATTTTCCTGTAAGAATCCAGTTGTTTTTTTGTTTTTGTTTTTGTTTTTGTTTTTGTTTTTCCCTGCTGGAAGTTGTGAGTTTTGAACGCTAAGAAACATGTGCCAAAGCCCCTTTAAAATAACTAGATGTTGTTTGGATGCTAAAGAGAAAAGGGTTATGAGGCATCTAGCAATTCATTTCATCAAACTCTGCTGTAGGACTTGGCTAATGCATGCTTTTGCCTTTATTTTACTCATATTTTACAAAATAAAGGGAACTTGGCTTTGGACAGGAAATAGCTAAGCTTTGGAAATAGTTGCAAAGCTTATCCCATTCTTTAACTTTAATGACTTTCCCTGGTGTTTAATCCCATCTTTCCTTTCTTCGGTGACTACACTTATTAGTGTGCTCTTAGGATAGCTAAGAAAACAAACAAGGCTATGAAAATACAGCTTACACCAAAGTTCCCCGGGTTGAGGTGGCAAGTGAGCATGTTTCCCTGCCCCCTTGTGGCTTGATTACAGAATTCCTGCTGTGGTTACCCCCATGGCTCATTACCTTGTCTCTGAAATTCTGGTGAACCGATAGGTCTAAGATTCAGCTCTGCCACTTGCTGCAGAATAGGTAGACATTTTATTAGCAGCCAGGCTTTATCTTAATGAGAGCATTTGCTTCTTAAGGAACTGTGGGCTCCAAAGTGCTCCTGCTCACAGATGACCTGAAAAGGCCTGCGCTTGAAGCCCAGAAGCAAGTCTGCAAACTAGGTCATGAGCTGGACCTACAGGCACTTGAGAAAAGCCATGACTTGGGAAGGCAACTGCTCCATTTGAGTTTGTGACATGATCTCCAAGAAAAGCCCTGCTTGTTGGCACCAACTGATAATTGTTTTGGGACAATTAAAGAGGCTGCATATTACCAGAGAATGATGGTTGGATGGAATTTTGAGTAGAGTAGGATGTGTAATACCATGTAGAGGGAGGTTCGGCTTGCTACTGTTAAGGTGTAAGGTGCAAAGTTTAATTAAGTTAGCAAAGACCAAAGAGGGATTTCATGGCTAGACTATCATGGGAGACCTTTATGTAAGATGGGGCCCAGATGCCAGTAAGTCAGGGCAGCGAATAGTTCTTCTCAACCTATGAAGTCAACCCTGAAGTCCTGAAGTCAGTCACCTGTCATCACTTAATTTAGTCCCTCAAAATATGCCTTTCTAAAACGTCTGTTTATCAAGGATGGCTGGCAAATGCAATCACTCTCTTAGGATTAAAAAAATAATAATAAATTTTGGGTCATTTTCATTATACAGACAGAACAACTGAGTCACCAGTGAATTAAAATAGTTTGTCACAGATCTCATAGTAAATCAGTTGCAGAGCAGGAAACAGAATCGAGAGTGTCTTGTGCCTTAGATAAGAATTCTTGTCTCCAAAGCAGACTTTCTCTCTGTAGCAGTAATGAACTGCTTCACTGCTTCCTAATGCACCATGTGCCTTTGTCAACCTGTCCTTCTAGGATGCTGGAGGCACCAGGTCACCGTGTCACAATGCAGTGTCAAAATGTCACAATATCAGCTGGGTGATGACAACAGGAATGCAAGCCAAGGGCTACAGAAACATAGCACTTTGCCATGCAGCATGTAGGTGGCATTACTTTCTGTACCGATATTCAAAAAGGTGTTTGGAAATAACATAGAAGCTAAAAAATTAAAATATGTGTTTGCGCCCCCAGTAAAATGGTGAATCATCATCTACCTGCTGACCTCAGCTTTTCATCAGGCATTCATATTTGATTTACAGTTTGAAAACTGTAAAATAAGGAAAAGCCCACATTTATGTTAATATCGTGATTTTGTGCAGATAACTGCACCATAATCATAACTCTTGCCTTCTACTTTGTAAGAGTACAAATGAGCAGATGTATAATACATTGTATTATAATATGTGATATATGTACAAGATAAGTACCATTCCTTTGTATCAAAAGTAAAGCTAAGAAGACCTAAGAAAACTGAGTATACACACACAAATTATTACAAAATGATATATATGTATATATTTCATGATTATAGTCCAGAAGGAAGTAGAACACTAAGCTATAAAATAAGAAAAACTATCCTTTTGGGGATGTAGCATTTCAGTTCTCTAAACTGAAATAGGTTTTCCTAATGAAGTTGATGATAGGATTTATAAATAGATTGATGGATATAGATCTGTAGATCATACATATTTCTTCACCACTTGGTTTTCCTCATTCCTTCTGTCTTACCATCTTGCTACTTCTCCATCTAATGGTGCCCTTACTCTGGACCCTGCCTACATACCCCACCCGCAGTCTGCTGCATGGTTCCATTGGGTCTAGATGACTTTGGCTCATTAAAGATAGGGGATAGCCAGTTATGGCCCCGATTTAATGTTTCTGGAAATATGTTCCTTCATTCAGGCCCACCTGAATACATAGAATTGCCTAGGATGCTGACTAAAAATGATCATTGATAAGCCATACCCCAGACCTACTGAAATAGAGCTGTTTTTAACAAGCCTCCCACTCTCCCATTTTTATGCATATTCAAATTTGAGAGCTCCTTCCCTAGAGAAGTGATCCTCCATAGGGATATGCACAAACCTGGGAAGTTTCTTAAAAATTCAGGCGCAGCCACTGTAGAACTGGTGACTCATACATTAGATATAGTGGTGATGGTGATGGAGAGTTGAGTTCAAAGTATCCCGCCACATCCAGTTTGGAAATAACATAATACCCAAGGAGTCTCTCTGTCCCCAAGGACTGAGAATCACTGCCCTGGAAGTCACTGTTAGTGATGGGGGATTTCCTTTCCCAGGAATGTGTTGAAATATGAATATGTTGAGAACAGTTGTTACCCCTTGGATTTTATGATGCTCCTGAAAACAAGCTGTTAGAATTTTAAAATGGCATTACACACTTGTTTTTGTATTATAAAAGATATAGTTGTGTATAATATAGAAGCCAAATACCTTTCTTATATAATAGAAATTATTAATAGACATCAAAAAATTTTTTTTCTGTTTATATTCAACGTAATAATTTTGAGGGTCAAATAAGCATGCAAAATGCTGGTTTTTTAAATTGCTACTTTCGGTGACCATGAAAATGTACCACTCAGATCAGAGAATGTAATTGACTAAATGGCCCTATCTGCTACCCCCCCAGATCAACCATGCACCAAAGCCATACTTCTCACAGGCTTCTCCCAGCCAGTGCCTGATCACAGAATGGAAAATAAGGTGGACCCATTCCAATGACATGCTGAGCTCCTGATATAGTGACTTTGGTTTGAGGGCTTCCCACTGACCCAGCCAAATCTTCTTTAGAACAGCAGAGGAGTCCATAATTCTTCATCTACAGTCTTCCTTCCTTCTGTCTCTCTTTCTGCAGGTGTCAGACCTACATCATGGTCTGACTGAAGGCTCTCTGTGCTTCTTCTTGTTCCCTTTCCCATCTTCCCTTATTCTCTTCCTTATTAAATATCTTACTCATCTCATCTCATCCTGACATGGGCTTCTTGGCAAACCAGAACCAGTACACTATGCTTCATTGAAAGTACTACTCATTTTGTGTGCTGTTCAGTCCCAACACACACACACATAGGTTACTCATGCTTGCCTCAAACTTCAAACTATCTTCTTCTTCCTGGCCATCAGAATGAATCTATTCTCAGTGTCATTCTTAGGATTTCTTGCTCTCTGGTGAATGACGTAAAACAGTAGTTGTTTTTTGTTTGTTTGTTTGTTGTTGTTGTTGTTGTTTTGTTTTAGATAAAATGTCCTTGGAGCACCTGGGTGGCTCAGTTGGTTAGGTGTCTGCCTTCAGCTCAAGTCATGATACCAGGCTCCTGGGATCAAGCCCCACATTGGGTTCTCTGCCCAGCAGGGAGCCTGCTTCTCCCTCTCCCTCTGCCTGCTGCTCTGCCTACTTGTGCTCTCTCTCTGTAAAAACAAATACAATCTTTAAAAAAAAAATAAACAAAATATCCTCTTTGGGCATTTTATTATTCATTGTAGCTTCCTGTTAATATAATGCTTCAGTAAAGATTTCAAAGGATTCCTAAAGACCCCCCAAGGAGAACTTCTAACGTGGGAATTGCAGTACCTGGTCAGGGAGATATTTGGGGAGTCAGAGCCCTACAGCCAACACTCTTTAAGTAACTGTACTACTGTATTTATTTCTGTATAATGGTAGAATAATCACTCATCTCTTCATCTCTTTCCACTCATGCCTCCAAAGCAACAATGAAAGCTTGGAAGGTTTTCCTTCCTCTCCAGATTACCTCGATAATGCCTCTTCCTGCCATATAAAAAAACAGCAACTTTAAGGGCAGTGTCTGTTTAACCTCTGTTGGAACTATGATGTGGGAGACATTGGGGTCTACTCAGTGATGTTGTTTAATGGAAATAGTTACACTCAACATGACAAGGTAAGAAAAATGGAGAGGTGGGGAAGAATCCCGTCTCTGTAAAGTCATTGTCCACCATGCATTCTGTAGTGACTGTGCAATTAGACCTGTTGTATTTCAGCTAATATGCGACATAAGCTAAACCCTAAGCTAGTAACCATTTGCAAAAGATCCTGAATGTTGAATCCTATAATTCTTAAGATCTTTGACAGACAAAATTTTTTAATACTTTCCAATTTTTATCAGAGTACTCAAGATGTTTCAGGAAGAATTAATATTTAAATGAATATTGAATGGATATTTAAAAACTGATACGTAGATATTTCAAATTAGGCCTCTCTTTATAATTGCCTCTTTATTTATCCTCAATTAATTTATTTACTTATCCTTTTACTTGCTAAATTTGGAATGAAGCTTCATCACTTCCTTTGGATGATTGGTAACTATAGCAATTGGAAGGAAAATAAAAAGTAAATACGAAAGTGGCTGTATCTGCTAAGTGAGTCATTTTAGGAACTAGAGTTGCAAATCAATTATTGGAGCTAGTGGTGGGCTTTATTACTGGTGGGACTACATACTCTTTCCTACAGTGTTTTACTCACCCATTTTATCCTCTTCTTCACACATGAATTCCTAAATCAGAGAGAATACCTTTGGGACAGCAGTGAAGAAGAAAATAAATGTAATACTGTCTCACTGTTAAAGAAAATCTGACTTGTTAGTTTTTCAAATCCTATTATATCAGAATCCAAGCTACCTTTCTGATATTATATTTCTGCTATCTTCTACATGTACCTTATATACCAGTCAAATAGGAAAACTCACTCTTCTTAGAACACCAGGTGGGTATACTGGCTTCTGAGCCTTTGCTCATATTATCCCATCTTCCTAGAAATCTTAATGATTTCTAGGCCCCCAGTCTCTGGGAACCACCGGTCTTCTCTCTTTTTTTATGAGTTCAACTTTTGTAGGTTTCAAATATAAGTGAGATCACACAGTAGTTGTCTTTCTCTGGCTGATTTATTTCACTTAGCATAATGATGACTATAGTTAATAATATTGTATATTTGAAAATTGCTAACAGAGTAGATTTTAAATGTTCTCATATTTAAAAAAGAAAAAAAAACGCAGTCCATCTCTTTTTTTTTTTAATTTTTTTTATTTCATTTCTTTTCAGCGTAACAGAATTCATAGTTTTACACCACACCCAGTGCTCCATGCAATGCGTGCCCTCCATAATACCCACCACCTGGCTCCCCCAACCTCCCACCCCCGCCCCTTCAAAACCCTCAGGTTATTTTTCAGAGTCCATAGTCTCTCATGGTTCATCTCCCCCCCCAATTTCCCTCAAATCCCTTCTCCTCTCCATCTCCCCATGTCCTCCGTGTTATTTGTTATGCTCCGCAAATAAGTGAAACCATATGATAATTGACTCTATCTGCTTGACTTATTTCACTCAGCATAATCTCTTCCAGTCCCGTCCATGTTGCTACAAAAGTCGGGTATTCATCCTTTCTGATGGAGGCATAATACTCCATAGTGTATATGGACCACATCTTCTTTATCCATTCGTCTGTTGAAGGGCATCTTGGTTCTTTCCACAGTTGGGCGACCGTGGCCATTGCTGCTATAAACATTGGGGTACAGACGGCCCTTCTTTTCACCACATCGCAGCCCATCTCTTAAGGACCAATTTATACCTCATCTTTATGTGATGATCCCCTTGACTGCCTAAGCAGGAAGTGACCCTTATATCTCTAACACAAACACAATACAGGATAGTTCACAAGCTGAACTCTGGATAGAAATCCGAGCTGTACTGCTGGGTCATTTAAGCAAATCATCTAACTGTCCTGAGCCTTGATGTCCTTGTTTGCTAAATGGGGAAAACAATAATTTCAACACAGGTTTGTTTAGAAATTAAATGAGTTATTATGCTTATGACTTTGGTATCATTTTATCTCACATAGCCTTACAGTGTAATTGTTTATAAGACTTAGTGTGTAAGCTCCTTGCAGGTAAGGATCTGTTGTTTTGTCTGTCTAGCCACCATAGTTACATATGAACAGCAAATGTTCAATGACTTTTTTTTTTTTTGTAAATGTATGAAACATAGAGTGAATTCGTTATGGCTTCTATATCTGTTTTCACAATAGTTAATTCTGTTTGGGGATAAAAGTAATAGGCATAAGAACCGTGACAAATGAGGACAAATGAGAAATTTACCTTTAGGGGCATCAGGGAGGATATACCTGGTTAGACCTATTGGAGATAACTTTTGGGATAGCTTTCATTATTCCTATCCCTAGGAAGCTACTTCCTAACCTTTTTTTTAAAGGTAAATCAAAGGCCAGCAGCTTCCAGGAAGTACTGGAGTAGAGAAAGGATAGGATGGAGGTTGCCAACCAAGCATATTCATAGGAAACCCTAGGACTAGGGAGGTACATGAAGCTCAGATGCTGCCTTCCCACAGAGGCCAAGTCTAGTTCAACTAGTACGGCTGGTCTCCTTTCAGATTTCAGTTCTGTTGCATGAGACTAAAATGGCCTTGCTATTTCCAATTTATAGTTGGAAACCAATATTAAATGTCCTCATTGTAGGCTCAAACATACCGATAGGTGATAAATATGAATCCTATGTGAACATAAGAATTATCTTTCTTGTGGTTGGAAATGAAAAGTTTCCAAACTTCTGATTGTTTTTAACATGTACACCTGATTTCATCCCAGAAGAACACATCTTTAATTTGATCATAAAAATCAATAGTAAATGGGTTATGAGACAGAATTTTGCTTAGCTTCTTTGTAGACACACTCTCCTTCTGTCAGGTTCCTGTCTATGGAGTAGGAAGCTACCACAGTGTTCTGGAGGCCTGTGTTTTTTCTCTCTACCCTCATTGCTCTTAGCAGAGGAAGGGGCAAACAGAACTTAGAACCTTAGGGCCTTAGAACCCCCAGACGCCCTCAAGCAATTATTAGATCACCAACAGGGATGGAGCTCAAGGTAGGGAACGTGAGAGGCAAAACATGTTATATTTTAGTTCTTATTTGGAATATTAGCTATTTAAAAAATACAGATGAAACTCCATTCGTATTGAGTTAAATCATTAGTTTATCATATGTAGTAAAGCCTTCTTAGAATATCCTTGGGTTATCTGAATCTATATTCTAAGGAAAATATGCCATGTGTTTGGTACTGGGGTAATAACAGGGAATGTTTGTTTTCATGCCATTCTTGTCTTTTTGTTTATTTATTTATTAAGAGAAAGAGAGAGAGCACATGTGTGCGAGCAGGGGGAAGGGAAGAGAGCAAGGGAGAGACAGTGAATCCTAAGTAGGCTCCACCCTCAGCCTGAGCCTGATGTTGGGCTCGATCTCATGACCCTGAGATCACCACCTGAGCTGAAATCAAGAATCAGATGCTTAACTGACTGGGCCCCCCAGGCACCCCTTCATACCATTTTTTTAATAACCATTCTTATGATGTACAGATTGTGATGGCTAAACTACTAGGGAGTCTGTTTTACTTGTTATGGATCATTTCCATGTGCCTTAGAATGACTTAAATTAGTGCTCCTATATTTATTTAGTGGTACTACAGTATGAAGCTCACAAGATGTAAATCCTTATTATAAACATTGCCTGTGCTCACATATAAAAGAGAGAAGAATGTTGGCGAGGATGCAGAGAAAGGGAACCCTCTTACACTGTCGGTGGGAATGCAAGCTGGTGCAGCCACTCTGGAGAACAGTGTGGAGGTTCCTCAAGAAGTTAAAAATAGAGCTACCCTACAACCCAGCAATTGCACTACTGGGTATTTATCCCAAAGATACAGATGTAGTGAAACCTGCACCCCGGTGTTCATAGCAGCAATGTCCACAATAACCAAACTGTGGAAGGAGCCAAGATGTCCTTAGACAGATGAGTGGATAAAGAAGATGTGATGTGTGTATGTGTGTGTGTATGTGTATGTGTGTGTTTATGCACACACACACATACACAGTGGAATATTAACTGTCAGAAAGGTTGAATTCTTACCATTTATATGGATGTAGAAGGAACTGTAGGGTATTATGCTAAGTGAGATAAGTCAGCTGGAGAAAGATAATTATCATATGGTTTTATTCCTATGTGGAATATAAGAAACGGTGCAGAAGACCATAAGGGAAGGGAGGGAAAACTGAATGGGGAGAAATCAGAGAGGGAAACAAACCATGAGAGACTCTTACTTATGGGAAAGAAGCTGAGGGTTGCCAGAGGGAAGGTGGATGGGGAGATGGGATAACTGGATGACAGGCATTAAGGAGGGCACGTGATGTGATGAGCATTGGGTGTTATATGCAACCGATGAATTGTTGAACTACATCTGAAACTAACGATGTACTATGTGTTGCCTAGTTGGATTTAAATTAAAAGAGAGAGAGAGAGGTAGGAGAAATCAGGTGACCTATATCCCAAACTCCTAACGTTTTAAATCACCCAGTGTAGGGGTGTAACAGTCGCTTTAGAAACTGTGTGTTCCCTTAGGGCTGAGGCCATGTATCTTTCACCTCTGAATGCCTAAAGCTATTGTATGGCAGGTATGAAATAAGTAGAGTCAACAATTCTCAAAAGGAACTTCGTAAATGAATCCATTTTCTTGCCTTAAGGAATTAGTGTGTGCTAATTATCCCCACGTGATGCATGATCTCATTAAGATATTGGGTGGGCGAGCCTGTAAGTTCTATGGCCATGTGAAGAATGCATTTCCCAACACATGCAACAACGTTACTGCAAAGCAAAGTGGGTATAACTGCTGGGCGTTCACTATATGCATCAGACACTACACTAAAGGCTCTACTTGGATTGTCTTGTTGATTCCAAACATCTACCCTACTGAGGACTATTATTAACTTCTGTTATGAATGAGGAAGTTGAGGTACAGTTGAAGAACACTATAGCTGTTGTTTGGTATTTTTCCAAAGTCACAGCTAATAAGTGACCTTGATTTCAAAATAGGGAAGTCTGACTTTACAGCGTGAAGCCTTAGTAGCCATTTTGCTCTACTGCCTTTTAAATAGACTCGGAAAATACACATTTTAATACAAGAAAAGCAGATGGGAATCATACACTTCAAAGCCCATCATTCATACTCTGTCCAGTTTTCCAACAAACTCTTGCTGGAGTTTCAAAGCTGAAAAGAGGGACCACTTCTGCCTTCAGTGTGTTCATAGCCTTTCAGGAAGTGATACAACATGGTGACTACACTATAGGCTTGTACATGGGACAGCGAGGCCACCTTCAACGGGTCCTCAGTTGACCCAGGTTTTTTTTGAGATTGTGTTGTGGAGGAACTGAGGGATTATCTTAGAGAATGAGCAGGAGTTTACCAGGGGTACAGGACCGGGAGTATGCTAGGCAGAAGAACAGCATGTGGAGAGATCCAAAGGTGAGAGATGTCAAGGCTGATGTGTTTGGGCAAATTAGAAGGAGAACAGCAAAAACACAGAATATGGGCAGAAAGGCATCAGACATTGACCAAAGGCATTACGTTCAAGCTCACACATGCTATTTGTGGAGCCCAGATTTTAAAAACTGGGTCTCCTAAGGTCAAACCTGTTAGCCTAGCCTTATGGTATAAGCTGATGGCAGCTCAAGGTAAAGACCTACTCGTGCATCCATCAGAATGTTAGCATCTGCCTCCCCTTGCCTTCACTGTCCTTCCACAGACATACTTCACTTTCAGTTTCTTACATTAGTTCTGTAAGGAAATTTTAATTAACTGTTCCAGCAATTCCAGGCTGACCAACAAAAAGAAAAAAAAAACAAAACCAGGCTTCATGTTGATGGCAAGGATGATGGATGTTCCCTGCTCTTTGAAAAGTTTTGCCAGGCATGATTGATTTAATAATAGGCAGGTTTCATTTTAATGCTAGTGACAACTGGGGGAAGAGTTGGCAAGGAGAATAAGAGAGTGGTACTCTATAGCAGGTATTTAACGAAGACAGCATGAAAATCAATATTAATCCTTTGCTGGCAGCTGAAAATTTCAAACAACTTAAACAGACGAATGGGCCATAATGTCAGTCAGTAGTATCAGTCTATTCATTGGCTCAGGCTTGAACTAAAGGAGAACTGTTGTTGATTAAAAATCCATTCCAGGGATGCCGCCACACATGTTAAACAGTTCTTATTCTCCCTGGGGGCCAGAAAATGTTCCTCGCTTTGCCTTTTCAGGTCTTCCTTTAGTCCCATCAGTTTCCAAGTAGCTCTGTGCTCCAGTTGTGGGCAAAGTTCTTGCAGGCCTTTCTAGTTTCCGGGCCATCTGTCTTCCACTTACAGAGCAGGTGACCTCCCCACCCAGAGAGTGCATCTCCTACACACACCAGAGATAATCCCAAGCTGTGACAGCTGCAGAAAGAAGTCCTGTAAAACAAATCCTGTAAAGTCCTGTAACAAGTCCTGTAAAACAGGCATGGCCCCGTGGCTGCATTTCTTATCCTTATCTGTACAGGTGTGTAGAAGACAGGTCATGGGAAAGCAGTGAGAAAAACTAAGAAAGAAAGCACTGTGAACTTTCTATCTGTTGTACCAAGGAAACGTCTCCCACGATGATTATTATAAGTTAGTCTGTCTTTCTGGGTTGGCATAGAGCTTAGGTTAGGTTAGGCCTGAAGCTGGCCACAGTGTTGGAATGCTTAGAAAACTGAGCCTTGATCCAGTCAGTCCCCCAGGAAACACTTAGGAATTTCCTGTGGTCTTACCTGTTATTCACACCAGGTTAGTAGAAAGACACATGCCTGAAGTATCCAAAACAATTGGGAAAGTGTAGAAGAGATTAAGACCACCCCGGTGAATGGTAAACAGGAGCTCCTTGAAGAACAAGTGTGAATCTTTCTGTCAGTCAAGAGTAGCTGGGGGCTGGGGCACCTGGGTGGCTCAGTGGGTTAAAGCCTCTGCCTTCGGCTCAGGTCATGATCCCAGGGTCCTGGGATCGAGCCTGGCATCCGGCTCTCTGCTTAGCAGGGAGCCTGCTTCCTCCTCTCTCTCTCTGCCTCCCTCTCTGCCTACTTGTGATCTCTGTCTGTCAAATAAATAAATAAAATCTTAAAAAAAGAAAAGGGTAGCTGGGGGCGCCTGGGTGGCTCAGTGGGTTAAAGCCTCTGCCTTCGGCTCAGGTCATGATCTCAGGGTCCAGGGTCTCTCCTCACCGGGGAGCCTGCTTCCCCTTCTCTCTCTACCTACTTGTGATCTGTCTGTCAAATAAATAAATAAAATCTTAAAAAAAAAAAAAAAGAGAGAGAAGCTGTGCATCTCTGTGCACAGGGATCTTGACAGCATCTCCTTTCATTGAGGGTGCTGTTGTTGTTTGTGATCAGTGTAACATATTTATTTACGTATGTCCTCATGTCTTCGGCTTACATTCATGGAACAAATGTGCTTTTTTCTCTTTTTGTGTCTTCCCATCAATCAGAGCTTTGTAATCATTGTGACAATGCCCAAGAACTTTAGTTTATAAAATTGTCCTTTTCACATTAATGATTAGAATAGATCTAGGAAAATATGAAAGTTTTCCCAAGGTCTCTTTGATAAGAAAGTCAGAGAGGGGCCACCTGGGTGGCTCAGTCGGCTAGGCAGCTAACTTTCGGTTTTGGCTCAGGTCATGATCTCAGGGTACTAGGATCCAGCTCCATGGTGGGCTCTGCACTCAGTAGGGAGTCTGCTTCTGGAGTCTCCCTCCCTCTGCCCCTCTCTCCACTTGCTTGCTTTCTCTCTCTCAAATAAGTAAATAATATCTTAAAAAAAGAAAAAAAGAAAGAATGTGAGGGGGGGAGATATCCACAATATAATCCCTTACCCCTGCAGGGCTTTTTGTTAGAATGAAATGAGATCATTCAAATTTATACTAGGCTTTAATTCTAGGAGTTAGACCCTGATGTCCACTTCACATTCTAGGGAAAGTGGATTCTTGGTCTCTCTCTACATATATTCTTGTGAAGAGAGCAAACTGAAAATTTCAACTAGGAAGGCTTTTGGAATTAGAAGTCCCAAAACTGGATAGATGTTTGATTTAACAACAAAGAATCTCTAAGATAGGCCCACCATTAACAGGTTTAGAAAAGGATGAGAAGTAAAAGGAATTTAACTCTTATTCAGTTCTTACTGTAATATAGGCACAAAGTCAGATGCCACCACATTATTACCTTGTTTAATACATGTTTGATAGCTTGGTGTTCTAATAACATGTTAGATGAGGTCACTGGGACTTGGACAGTATCTGTGTGAGTGATGCAACAAGAATGGATTCAGGGGTCCCAGATTCCAAAATTTGTACACTTTCCAATGTACCATAGTCTACTTAAAAAAAACATTCTAACACATGATAAAGACAAATAGACTAGGAGTCCTCCTTGATGTTTCCCTTTATTTCATACCTCACATTCAAAACTTTAGGCTATATCTACACATTTATAAAGAGGGTTCAGTCACCTGCAAGCTATCAGCATCTCTTTCCTGGATTATGCACTCTCCTCCTAACTGGTCTTCCTATGTCTAGCCATGTCTTCATATTGTCTAGCCTTGACATAGAAGCTTGAATGGATCTTTTTAAATGTCAGATCAAATCATCCCTCTGATCAAAGCTATCAGTGGCTCCCAACTTCACTCAGACTTAAAAGGCCATTATAGTTCGCTAAGAGTGGTGAAGAAGTGCAGAACTCCATCCCTCCATGAAAGCAACTAATAAGCTGACAAAAAGTGTCAGACTTAGCTTTTGCAGAACTCTGAAATCCAGTCATAGGCACAACAACCAAGGGAAATGAGGGAGAAAGAAGCTGCTGTGATATAGTAGAAGAGAGCAAGGGTGTTTTGAAAGTAGACTTTATTTTTGGGAGAAATTTTACATTTTTAGCAAAATTAGGTAGAAAGTTTGAAAGTTTCCATAAACTCTCTGAGTCCACATAAACACAGCCTCCTCCACTATAAATATTGTGCCCTGGAATGGTACATTTTTAAAAATCAATGAACTTACATTGACATATTATTATCACCCAAGGTCTACTATTTATGTTGGGGTTCACTCTTGTAGTTGTATATTCTTATGAGTTCTGACAAATATCCACCATTATAGTAAAATACAGAATAGTTTCCTTGCTCTGAAATCCTCTGTGCTCTGCCTACTCATCCTTCCCTTTGCTATAACCCCATGTGATCAATTTTCTTTATACAGTTTCCATAGTTTTGCCTTTTCCAGAAAATCATGTGTTGGAATCATTCAGTATGTAGCCTTTTCAGATTGGCTGCTCTCACTTAGTAATATGCATTTAAGTTTCCTCCATGTTTGCCACATGTGTATCTTCTTTGGTGAGGTGGGTAACCAAGAAGAAGTGGATAAATTCCTGGAAACATACAACCTACCAAGATTAAGTCATGAAGAAATAGAAAAATCTAAGAAGACCAATAACCAGTAAGGAGATTGACTCAGTAATTAAAAATCTGCCAGCAAAGAAAAGCCCAGGACCAGATGGTATCACTCTGAATTCTACCAAACATTTAAAGAATAATTAAGAATTATCCTTTTTAAAGAATTATCCTTCTATTCCAAAAATAGAAGAGAAGGGAACACTTTCTTATTGCATCGTGACGGCAATACACTGATACATCAATTGATGCATAAAAAACATCTGACAAAAGTGAACACCATTTCATGATTTAAAAAATAAACAAACTGTAAGTAGAAAGGAACTTCCTCAATATGATAAAGAGTAGTTGGGAAAAACCTCCAGCTAACATTACACTCAATAGTGAAGGACTTAAAGCTTCCCCTTAAGATGAGAAAGAAGACAAGAAGGACTGTTTTTTCTATTTCCATTTAATATTGTACTGGAAGTTATATAAGGCATCCAAATTGGAAATAAATATTTTTATTTCTTAAGGATATATCTATCCTTATGCATCTACAAAAAAGCTATTTGATATAATAAATGAATCAGCAAAATTGTAGAAATTAAGATTAAAAGCAACAATCAGTGATATTTCTACACACAAGCAATAATTAAGAAAACAATTTCAGGTAAAATAATATTAAAAAGAATAAAATCCTTAACAATAAATTTAACAAAGGATGTATAAGACTTTACACCAAAACCATTAAAATGTCGGTGGAAGAAGTGAAAGAAAATACAAATAAATGAAAAGTCATCCTATGTTCATGGATTGAAAAACTTACTATTGTTGAAATACTGTTACTCACAGCAACCTACAGAGTCAGTGCAATCCCTATCAGATGTTATACAGAAACAGAAATGTCTACCCTAAAATTCCTGTGGAATTGCAGAGGATTGCAAATATCTGAAACAATCTTAAAAATAGAGAAAGAACGCTGAAGGACTCACACTTCCCAATTTGAAAACTTACAAAGCTACAGTAATCAAAACAGAGTTGTAAGGGGTGCATGGGCAGCTCAGTTGGTTGGTTAAGTCTCTGACTCTTGATTTCAGCTTGGGTTGTGATCTCAGGGTCATGGGATCAACCCCTGTGTCTAGCTTCGTGCTCAGTAGAGAGTTTGTTTCGGATTTTCCCTCTCCCTCTTCCTCTGCCCCTCTTCCCACTTGCACACACACTCTCTCTCTGGAATGAATGGATAGATGTTAAAAAAAAAAGTTGTAGGGGCATAAGAATCGACATATAGATCAGTGTAATAAAATTGAGAGTACAAACACAAACACAAACTTGAATCCAAAAATTAATTTTCTGTAAGAGTGCCAGGACTATTCAGTGGGGAAAGAATTTTCTCTTCAACAAAGGCCATTGGAACAACTGGATATCCACATCCAAAAAAAAAAAAAAAAAACCTGGTCTTCTACCTCACACCATCTAAAAAAATTAACACAAAATGGATCAAAGACTTAGCTAAATGTAAGAGATAAAAGTATACACCTCTTAGAATGAAACATGGGAATAAATGCTCACAACCTTGAGTCTGGCAATGGATTCCACAAAAGTGGAAGCAACAACAACAAAATAGATAACTTGAACCTCATCAAATTAAAAACTTATATGCATCAAAGGATACTATTAAGAATGTGGAAAGATAAAATTATATAATTGGGTAAAATACTTGCAAATCATATATTTGATAAGGATGCAGTATCTAGATTATATAAAAACACTTAAATCTCAACAACAAAAAGACAAACGACCGATTTAAAAGATGAGCAAAGACCTTGAATAAATATTTCTCTAAAAAAGTTATATATTCCCATGAAAAGATGCTCAATCTCATTAGTCATTAGGGAAATGCAAATTACAACCACAGTCACATACTACTTACCCACTAGAATAGCCATAATAATAATTTTTTTAAAAGAGAAGCAGAAAATAACATGTGCTGGTGAGGGTATGGAGAAATTGGAACCCTCATGTTGCTGGTAGGAATGTAAAATGGGGCAGCTTATGTCGAAAATGGCATGGCAGTTCCTCAAGAAGTTAAACGGGGTTATTGTATGACCCAGCAATTCACACCTAGCCGTATACCCCAAAGAACTGAAAACAGATATTCAAACAAGACCTTATACACACATGTTCCCAGAATCACACTATTTGCAATAGACAAAATGAGGAAGTAACCCAAATTAGTGAGTGGTTAAACAAATGTGGTATAGCCATACGATGCAATATTATTCAGCCATAAAAATGGCATATTCTATAACATGGATGAACCTTAAAACATTGTGCTGTTAAACAAAAGAAGCCAGACACAAAAGGACATATGTTATGTAGTTCCATTTGTAGAAAATGTCCAAAATAGACAAATCCATAGAAATAGACGGCAGATTGGTGGTTGCCGGGGCTAGAATCGTGGGAGAATGGGGAGCCACTTCTTCATGGGTATGGAGTATCCTTTAGGGGTGAGGGGAATGTTTAGAGCTAGGTAGAGGTGATGATAGAGATTGTTATTTCGTGTTCAGACCTTAGTCGACTCTTGGCAGGGAATTCAGGAATGTGAAAAGAATACCAGTGTGAGATTACAGCCCTAGCAAAAGAGGTACTTAACACGCGATCTAGAATTCTGCATGAAATTCATACCAGACACCAAATGGAGGTAAAAGGCCTCTAGCGACTTTAAGCAACACAGCAAGGGAGTGTAGTAATCTGTGACTCAGTGAGATCAGTGTCAACGTGACTAACTCCACATCCCGTATCTGGAGGACTGTGGTTGCGGACACACTCCCCGTTGTTTGCAGGCTCGGTTCAGAAGCTGGGCAGGTCCCAGGCTGCAGGTGGCAGACATCAGTGACTCAACCACCTGCTGCTAGCAGAGGCATGGGAACCTACCTAATTACAGGTCTGGAACTACAAAGTAAACTGGAGAATTGAAACACTTATCCAAGGATTTGAGGCAAGAAGAACAGGATCTTAATCCCCTACTTTCTTCCTTTGTTTGCTCTGGGCAATGACTTTCCAGTAGCCTGATTCTAGAGCAGTTTCTTGAAGCGTTCTGCTCTGGAGTGTTAACAGATGTTATATGGAACGTGGATTCTTTGGGGATACTGCATTAAATAAAGTTAAACAGTCTTCATTATTGCAGGACTTCGGAAAGTTTTGATATGGGCTGACCCTTTAAGAAAGGAATGTAGCATTTGCCCAAACCTTATTTGCCTATGAAAGTCTTGTTTTGTTTCCTTGGTTTTTGTTTTGTTTTAGTAAAGTGTCTTGCCAGTCTATACTTCAAGGAACCCTTTTTGGGAAATGCTAATCTGGATATTTTTCTCTTTGCTTTTTTTTTGTGTGTGGCTTTAATAGGGGGCCTTGAAATTCCTGCTATATATATGCTGGTTTTTAAACTTGTGTGGTACAAGGAAAGCCCACCAGGCTTTAGAATCCACTCATCCAGCAACAAGAATCCAGAGCTAGATTCTAGATCAATCAGTGCCACTGCATTACCTTGGGCAAGCCACTTTATCTCTGTTTTCTTGTCTATAAAGGAAAGCCTTGAGCTAGCTGTTTTCAAGGATTTTTCTTTTAAAGCATCTGACATTCCAAGTCCTTTGAAGGTGGATATGAGATTTTCCCCATTTACTCTAACATCTGAAAATATTCTAGAGAGACCTATCATTCTACCCAACTTTTCCAAAATCATTTTTTATAAGTATTTCATCTCTTCCTTGATTTGAGATGTTTCCTTTATCATATATTAAATTCCCTTATTTTTTTTAGATTATTTATTTACTAATTTGAGAGAGAGAGAGAGAGAGCATGAGTGGGAGAGGCAGAGGGCGAGAAGGAATCTTAAGCAGACTCCATGCAGAGTGTGGAGCCTGATGTGAGGCTCGATCTCACAACCCCGAGATCACAACCTGAGCCAAAACCGAGAGTCAGACACCCAACCGGCTATACCACCCGTGCGCCCTGTACTATTTTCCCTTATAAACTTTGGCCTATTTCTGAACTTTCTAGTTTGTTCCATTGTTTTGATGCTGCAATACCACACTAATTATTGAGACATTTTAATTGGTTTTGCATATAATTTGGCTACTTTAAAGTGTTACCAACATCCAAGTAACTGCTGGGAATAGGAGCTATAGTTCACTTCTCTTACTTATGGCATAATTTGAACATTAAAGATGTGTCTGCCATTTTCTAGTTGATGTCCTAGGATGTATCAGTTGGGTGGCCCTCTGTGGAATGCCACAGCTGCCCAGAAAGTGACTAAACATAAATAAATCAATGTACATTTCATTGCACTGTCCTCATCACAGTTGCACTGGGGAAACTAAGTCAGCAGTCTGTATCTTCATCAGCCCTCTGGGCTCTGTAGCCAACTTTTCATTACTTGCCTGACTACATTACTTGCCAGAATCATGAGTATGGTCTTTTCTGGCTTTTGAAATTTAGTCATGGTTCTTTCTTTCATACTATCTGCTTGGTTTTCCCCATCACCATTTTTAAATACCTGTGCCCAGCCAATTTATAAGTCCTGCTTAATGATATAGGAATTGATTAATGATCACATGAATTGATTACAAAATTAAATATGTCCATTTGCAAATCTGTGTACCCAGCTTTGAATAACCAGGTTAGCTCTAACCAAAAGCAAAAGCCAAATTAATTGCAGACAAAATATCGTTCTACTTATTGCAATAAACTGGAAGCATATATAATCTTGCTAACCTCAGGAAAAAACAAAGATCTTTGTTTTATGTTTTGGATGCTGCAAATATTCCCATGTTACAGATTTTGCATCAAGTCTTTATTGCAAGCATCTATCTAATAAGGGATATTTTCTTAAACCGAATTGCTGATACTAACAGCAGGTGACATGGAACTATTTTCTCTCTCTCTCTCTTTTTATTTCAAACAACACTCATCATTTGTTTCTAAAAGGAAGCCTTTAGTGTTCACTGGCCTGCAAGAGTCTTACGGTAATTGCAGAAAGTTTTGGTAAACATTATGAAAACCAATCAAATTTATTCATCTTCCACTTTATGTTTCAGAATGTATAAATAAGACGTATACTGCACATAAAATTTTGTTTGTTTTTTATCTCCAGATATTTATTTTAACTTCCACCTGGGAGAGATTCGGCTAGCCCTTTGTGATGTCTGCATCAAAAAGATGCAAACTGAAAATTGGTTTTAAGGTTGAAGGAAAAGGGAGCCGAGCCAAAATAAGTAAATAAATAAATAAAAGTGAAGGAACCAAATGCTTGATAAATCTGGCACAGAGTCTTTGAGAAGTGAGTGAAGTATTCACAAACTATATTAAAAAGAAGAGGAATATTTAAAATAACTCACACTCCACATCCTACTGATACAGACACAAATCTCAGAAGTAATTAAAAATAAAGATATCAAAGGGGAGGGCAAATACCCCGGCAAACTCAGAATGGTAAAACACACACAGCCTGACCTCGGCTACCATTGAATCAAATAAGCTGTTAATTACAAAAGGATGAACACCCTCTGGAGATAACAGCAAACTCCAGGCAGTCAATAGGATGTGATAACATCCAATACAATCAAGAAACATTTGAGTTGAGCACAGGATTATACATGAGGATTGGAGGATTAGGAGACATGGCATTTCTGAGTCTAGTAAACAGAAAGCACGAGATGCCAGCTGAGGAAGGTATAGGATAGGAAAGACAGATGTGATGAATTAATCACTAGGAGAGCAGGGAGATAATGGCCCAGTTCTGTTCCTGGCTGGCAGGGAGTGAATGCACTAAGATGACCTCTCTCAGATCTCTCATCTTCCATCGTGAGTTGAGTGGATGCGTGACTATAATGTTAAGAAATCCTAACAACACTATAATTGTTGTTGATTTTTATAGGAGAGTGGCTACTTTGTATAATTAAAAAATTATGAGGCATACTCTGTCCCTTTAATAATCCTGGTATTATAGTATTTTCACTCCTAGTTGAGATTAAAGCTTATTTTAAGATAGATAGATAGATAAAGCATATTTTAAGATAGAGAAATTAATTTTGATGTACATGAGTCCTGATGTTATCCCATGTACTAGTTACTTATTGCTGGGTAACAAATCACACCAAAGCTTAGTGCCTTAAAACAACACACATTTTTCTTAATGGCACAGTTTATGCACATCAGGAATCTGAATGTAGTTTAGCTCTGTGTCTCTGGTTCAGGGTTTCTCACAAAGCTCAAGGAAGGTGTTGGATGGGACTGCAGTCATCTCAAGGCTCAAAGTGGGAAGGATCCACTACCACATTCATTCACATGACTGTTGACAGCCATCAGATACATTTCTGTTGACAGCCATCAGATACATTCCTGAGTTCAGTCATGTGCCTGTTAGAGGCCTCAAGTCCTCCGTGGCTGGTCGCCTAGATATATCAGTTCCTTGCCATGCAGGCTGTCCACGGGGCTCTTCATGACGTGAAAGCCTCCTCAGAATGCAAGAGGTCCAAGAGAAATGGGCAGGGGGTGGAGAGGGAGATCAAGAGAAGGGAGAGACCCAAGATGGGAGACACAGTCTTTTTGGTACCGAATCTCAGAAGCATTCCCTCATCTCTGTTGCATTCTATTATCTAGAAGCAAATCACCTACTTTAGTCACTCAAGGAGACAGGATTATACAAGGGCATGAAGATGAGAAGGTGGGGATTATGGAGGACAATGTAAGAGGTGATCTCCTACATCCTAGCAAATATTCATGTGTCAGTAGAGCAATATTGAAATGCTCATTAAAAAGAGTTATTTTGTAGTTCCTGTAGTTCTCTTTAGTGTTATCACTAACAGTTTGTGGACTGTAAAGTATGTATGTATGACAAGTATGTGGAGACAAGATTAAGGAACTTCTTGTGAGAATCTACAAATTATTCCCTTTATCCCTCCACCAATATCTAGTAGGAACTCAAGTTGGCATCTCAACTCAAAAATTCACGATCTTATTTGATCCTTTGGCAACATGAGCATTGTGAATCACTCCCTCCATGAAACAACTCTCTTGACTTTGAAGAGTAATTTTCTATTCTGGTTTTCACTCTACCTCGCTGACTTGGCCTCTTAATGTTGATAATATGCTTTTCTGCCTCTGTTTACTCACTGATTTTAACATCCTCTATGGTTTCCTTCTTAGTCCTTTTCTCTGTTCATTCCATTTATTTTCCTTTGGCAGCCTTACTAATATCCATACCCATACTCTTGATATTGATGATCTCCAGAGAGCCAACTCTGGTACCGAAATCTCTTCAACTCTCATGTATCCCGTACATCCACGAACTCCTCATTTCCATTTTCTATGTATTTCTCAAATCTTCCTTCTCCTGTCCAGTCCCACTGCAGTGACTCCAAATTGGGTATCTTTCTCAATCTAAAATAACACTGTAGCCTCCTTACTGGTCATGGCCTCCAGTGGCAGCTATTTCCAATTTTTCTTAGGGTCATCAGAATGATCTGAATGTTTGAAAAACCCTTCCCTAGCTCTTTGTCACGGTTATGATAAAAATCCAAGCTACTAGCATCATGTGCGAGAAACTTTACATTCTTTACTTTCTTCTTTGCTTTCATCTCCCAATCTGCTCCATATGCACAAATGTTCTAGTCTTCTGGAACCACTTGTAGGGTTCCTGAAGCTTTCTTACACGCTGTAATTCTTAAGCCTTGTATGCTTGTCAGGCCCCCACTAAGTGGCTAACTCTTACTTATTTTCCCTAGGGCAACCAAAGAATGGGATCTAGAATTGCTTCTCTCCATGTTGCCATCCCCACCGTGAGTGCGTGCGCGCACACACATACACACGTGCGCATGTGCCACACAGACACAGGGTGACCTGAATGCCCTTCTTTTGTCTTCCAGGAACATCTTGGCATACAGTTATCATTGCCATAACCGTTCCACATTATATTTATCTGTTTACTTAAGCCTTTCTCCTACTAGACCATGAACATCATGAGGGTAGGATTTTACACATTTTCTGCATTCCGAACATCTAATTCAGAGTCTGGCATAAAACAGGTACAAAACAATGTGGGACGGAATGAAGAAAAATGTGTACACAAATGAACGAATGTCAAATTCTCATATTTTGACCATATACAACATATAATCAGTTTAATATATTTCTTTCTTGTCAGACCTTCCTTTTTTAAAGGAGAATGGAGAGTGAAAGTCTTAAGAAGTGTGGAGCTATCTATCTCCCTCTCCCACTGCTGAGGAACAGAAGTGGGAGTCTCAGAAATTCTTAATTGAAATGGAGAGCTGCTTTTTTTTTTCTTTTCTTTTCTTTTTTTTAGCGGATTGCAAAACTGTGCCTGTGTCCTATGTGCTTATCTGTAATTTTTTTTGTGCTTCCAGCCACTTGGCTGCTGTATTGTGATTAGTTACATTCAGAAGGTTCCCTCTTCCACAGAGATGAAGGGTTTTCTCTGTCTGCGCCCAAGCCTTTTCTGCTTTGGGGGCCAGTTGTGGAAAGTGGTGAGCAAAGATTGTGAAGGTTTGCCTTAACAATCACCTTTGACAGAATCTCTGGAAGATGGTCAAGAGCTGTAATGAAAGGTTAACTTCAGTCAACCAAATTCAGGTCCAGAGTTTCGATTCTTGTTGTGGTTGAGGTTCCGGAATCTGACCACAGCGGGATTGGTTATAATTCTGTGGAGTGGTTCGCCGAGTGATAATAACAGAGTACAGAGGTTGTTTTTGGCCTCTCTTAACAGTTCAAATTCCTCACAGATACCATCTTATTAATTCTCCAAACATGCCTGCATCACAGAGGAAAGCATTGAATTTATGCTCACAGGTGGGTACTTGAGTCTGTTTCATTGCCTGGGGGTAGGACCACACCCAGTGCATACTAGGAAAGTGAGATCTATCTGGTTTAATTATGGGCCCTAGTGCCTTTTATCCTCCCTGGAGTGGAGTCCCTCAGCTACAATTTAAGTCTGTTTGTTATTACTAACATTATTATCCAGGTATAATGATTTAGGGTCCTAAATTGTGTGTGTGTGTGTGTGTGTGTGTGTGTGTGTGTGTGTGTGTGTGTTGGTGTCTGTGTAACTGATCTGAATATAATGGCCTAAATCTGTGTATGCATCTGTGTGTAACTAATGTGGGGTTTTCCCTTGATGGGGAACTTTTTTTTTTTTTTTAAATTTCTGAGTTGAGTCATAGAGTGCCGAGTTCCGTCCTCTCAATCTCTCCAGCACATAGCCCATGTCACCCTCTCTCAGTTACCATCTTGAATGACACTTTCTCTCTTCGGATAGAACTGAACTAATGAATCTCTCCTGAAGACTTCATAGACTAGATGTTCGAGCTCTAGCTTTAGGCAAAACTATGAAAAAGGTAATTGTGAGTAAAAGCCTCTCCTTCCCTGGTGGTCCACTTCTCACCACCCCCATTCCCTACCCATCCCCATTGCACAGTTGTCCTCAGGGTATCACAGACCATATTTGACTCACAATGATACAACATGCTGCTTTTCCGAAATGCATCAACATTGTAACAAAAATCAGACATATGATGAAAGGCCAAATCTCTTGTGGTCATGCTTTAAGCATCAGCCAGCAGAGAAAGGAGAATTTTTTTTTTTTTTCATCTGAGACTTCTTGTCTCTCCTCTTTAGGCTACCAGCCCACATTCACATAAATACGATCTTCCTGCTACTTTCAAGTTACATTGACAGAACATCTCCTTTCATCTGATTTCCTTATCTCCATTATCAAAACTATGATCCAGCCACACGTTAACTTAATTTCTTTCACACCAATCTCTGACTTGTACTGTAGAAGCTACTACACAGTGCAAGAGTTCTGGTCAACAATATGCAAGAACAGTATACTTTGTGATTCAGTGTTACAACTTGGCATTGGTGAGGATGGAGAGAAGCCTGCATTCGCGTACTTTATTGTTCTTCACAGTGTGGTTTTAAAGTTTTATTTTTTTTAAGATTTTATTTATTTATTTGACACACAGAGATCACAAGTAGGCAGAGAGGCAGGCAGAGAGAGAGGGAGAAACAGGCTCCCCGCTGAGGAGAGAGCCTGATGCGGAACTCGATCCCAGGACCCTGGGACCATGACCCGAGCCGAAGGCAGAGGCCCCAACCCACTGAGCCACCCAGGCGCCCCCACAGTGTGGTTTTAGATGTGAACGGTAGATCTGCTGTGTCAATTTGTCCCACCACTGAGGGAAGCTCTTCAGGGATGAAACCAATAAGGAAATACCAAGCAGACCAATGGAAAGACACTGAGACTTTGATGACATTATCAATCCTCTTAATTCAGACCAATCCTGAGATTGTCCCACCTATGTTTTTCCTAACTAATGAACCTCTACAGACACTTTACTGTTCAGCCAGTTTGTACATTACTTGTTTCTCAGGTCACCCTATATTATATACATAATATAGGATATGATGCAGGTTGTAAAAAGAATATGAATCTGTATATACGAATGGGAATAGAATGCAAGGTAAGTTGCTGTATTAAAAAAATCAAGATGCAGAATGTTGTGTATAATACTGTCCCATTTGTATTTAAAAGTGATTTTGAGCATTTATGTATTCATGTTAGTTTATATATCTTTGTGTATGCAAAGAATATTTCTTTATGTTATATAGAAATGTAAATAAGATACTGTTGGCCATGGGCATGGGAACAGGGAGTTGGGAAAGAGGAACAGGAGACATATTTTTACCTTATGCAATTCTTAATTGGATAAAATTGTATTTTATAATTGTATAAAATTGTATTTTTTAAATGGGAATTGTATTTTTAAAAAAATTTTTAAATTTAAATTTTTTTAAATTGCATTTTTTAAATGGGAATTTTTCACTTAAAAAGTTGAGAGTGAAAACTAATGAAACATTTTAAAATTCTATCTTGTGCCAGACAGTGCAAGGCTTGGATATTATAACACTAACTTTAAAAAGGTGTTCCTTAGTTAGAGTAGATAAAAATACACAAACAAATGTAATAATATGTTTATTAAAAGTGCAGAGATAACGTTAGAGAAGAGGGGTGCTTAATTCTGTCTGGGAAAGTCGTATACGCAGACCTTCCTATTGGAGGGTTCTAAAGTAGCCATAGAAGTTTAACAAACAGAATGAGCCTGGGGTGGAGGCTTCAGGCAGAGGGATACAGACGGATAGATTTATTTTTCAGGAACTATGAATAATTTAGAAATATTGGGAAGAGCAATGAGGGTAGAGTGGTAGGTAGAAAGTAGCTCATGGCAACCCTGTTTACCATGCTAAGAAACTTGGAATCGACTTTTTGGGTACCTAGAAGCCACTTTCTGAGGCTGAAATTCTATTAGTTTCTTAGGATAAAATATTTTAGGCAACTATGAAAGAATAATAATAAAAAGTATAGGGTGTAATACAACAACGCTCAGTGCTCATCACCAGTTGCCAATCTTAATATTTGCTATGGAAGTTTTTAAGATAAATAAAGTATTATAAATATAGTTAAAGCTCACTGTGTACCCTTCCTTTATCTAAAATCCCATTGCCTCCAAAGAAAAACATAGCAATATTTTATAGGTTAATTTTAAAAATTTTTTTAAAATTAACATATAATGTATTATTAGCCCCAGGGGTACAGATCTGTGAATCGCCAGGTTATAGGTTAATATTAATAGAAGAGACAAAGCACACAAATATGCTATACCCATTCATTTTCTAATTCTTAATTCAGCTCACTTACATAACACCATGCAATGGATAAAATAACCATACAAAATAGGAAATCATGTTCAGCATGAAGTTTTTCCACGTATCAGCCATGTTTTCATAAAATAATACCCTTCGAGATCCAAAGATATGCATATATTGTGATGGGAAACCATTAAACACTGACTTCATACTGGAAAGGAACATGATACTATGTAAATCTATTTAAGAAATGAGGATCGGGAAAAGTGGCCATGAAAATCACCAGGAATCACCAAGACTCTTCACTTCAGCTCATCTGTTATTTACAGGACTGATGTGCGGTGATGTGTTTGAGTTAGGTGTACATGTATGTGTATCTTCAGGATACAAACTAGGCTGGTTTGGCTTTCATTACCTGGTTCATAAGAAGTAACATTGACAAGGTGGTTCTTGCATTAAAAGCAGCTCCGTCATGTGCCATCACTTTGTAAAGTGGAGGTTTGAATGCTACTCACAAAGCTAATTACTTGTACGCAAATACAAGGCATTCAACTTGCTACGTACCCTCCACCAAAGAGAACAGGGCATCTTTCTCAGCACTTCCTTTTATTTACTTCATGTTGTTTACTCTGCATTGTTTAATATTAACAAGGCTTAAATTCAGTTACTTATTTGCTGTAAAAGGAGAAATCTTAAAAAGCACAAGAAAACATAAATATTTACTGGGCACAACATATTTAAGAGGATGTTTTGCAACTTACAGCAAAAGTTAAAGAAATAGAACATTTTGGAGCAAGAAGTAAGTCTTTTTGTAACTTCCAAGTGGTATGAAGGACTTGTGTTTATAACCTACAAACCCACACTAAAGTCGTTTTAACTACTTTTTTTTTAAAGATTTTATTTGTTTATTTGACAGAGAGAGAGATCACAAGTAGGCAGAGAGGCAGGCAGAGAGAGAGGAAGGGAAGCAGGCTCCCTGCTGAGCAGAGAGCCCGACTCAGGGCTCAATCCCAGGACCCTGGGATCATGACCTGAGCCGAAGGCAGAGGCTTAACCCACTGAGCCACCCGGGCTACTTTTAACTACTTTTGAGAATAAATAAGCACTTATGCTATATTTTCTAGATTGGTGCTAGGGATTTTTGAATATGTGTGTAGTCTATTTCTAACCACATTTTGAAATCGCCTGAACATATAATTGTCTTCCTTCCTTTTTAATTACTCAAGAATGACACATCCTATTACCCTTCAAATATTCTACTCAGGTAGAATTACCTATTCTATCCCCTTCAAAATTCAAAACTCAAGGTTCTCTATATTCTTTTTTCTTATTAATGTCTGTATTAATTTGCCAGCAATTAAGGGAAGAACTAGAGTTTTAGCATATGTCTCTGTTTTAAAAATCTGACAATAGGAGCACCGGCCCAGCTTAGCCAGAAGAGCATGCAACTCTTGATTTCAGAGTCCTGAGTTCAAGCCCCACGTTGGGTGTGGAGATTACTTAAATAAGTTTTAAAAAATCTGACACTAAAAAGTAAAATAAAACAAAACTAAAATTAGTGTGATCTTTTTCCATTTTGTGATTCATGTGACCTGCTGTCTTCATCCAATACTCCATTCTACCCAATGGAGAATGTACCAATTTTTGGTACATTATTGTACCAATACAATATTTGGTACAATATTGTACCAATACCATAGAATCAGCTTCTTAACGAGCAGTTCACAATTTGATACAACTGCTCTGCTTTAGAATTCTGTAATTCCTTTCTCCAAATCTAATATTTCAAATCCCACTTAACCAGAACAAAACAAAATTTAACTGATAGCTTATTTGCAACTAAATAAAAGGCAAATAATTTGCCATGTGGCCTTTAAATAAATAAGTTATAATAAATTATGTTAATACCGTATGCATTTATATTAATACATACATGAAAAATTATAATTTTAAATAATGCTCTTCATATAATCTGTTAATTATATATATAACAGTTATATTTTATGTATTTATAAAATAATGTCTTAATATGGTACATGCATTATTTATAAAAAGAAATTTGTTCATTAAGTATAGACTATTTATGCATCTGTTTTTGCACTTTTTCTCATTAATCCAACATTCACTTTTTTTAGAGTTAAGAATTTCAAGAAGCCAAAAATCAAATAGTTTAGGATAGCAGAAACATAATTTTGTCTTTTTCTTATTCAGACTATTGAGTTGGAGACTATTTCAAAGAGACTAGAAGACTCACTTGGAAGTGCTGTCAAAAATGAATTGAAAGGTTTAAACTTTCTAAGGAAGGAGACCAGTGAAGAGGTTATAACTGTAATCCAGATCAGTGAGAGCTGTTTGGGCCTCTTGTGACATGGCAGTTGGAAGGTAGAAATGGCAATTTGCTGTCAAAGACATTGTGATAGCAGAAATAACAAGTTTGGGAGACCATTTGAAAATAGGGCATGGAAGAAACAGAAGTCTCAGTGATAACTCTAAGATTTTGGACCTGGAAACTTGAGTCATCGAAGATGCCACTAACTGACAATGGAAGGCTGTGAGCAAATGTCATTTGGGGGAAAGAAACCAAATTCAATTCTGGAGCTACTGAATTTCAAATTTTGTATGATGTAAATAACATTATTAGTACAGTTTTATAAATGAAGCACTTAGACAGGAGGCAGTAAGTCATTTGTCCTGGATCCCACCACCAGTATGTGAAATGAGCCAGAATTTGAACAGGGGCAGCTTTCTTTCTTATCATTCTAGTGAAATTTTAAATCTCTTGATTGACACAGATGTGGTCTTTTTTGTTGAAAGCAATTATAGGTAATAAAAAGGTTATAATTGGCATCTGGTCTTTATCAGCCCTGAACACTTGTTTGGAAAGAAGTTTCTACTTTCCTAAAGATTCATGGCCACCATTACCCAGGTTTCTGACCCCAGTGGTGCACTTATTATACCTCAACACATGTGGGATCATTGACTGGCCCAAAACAGGGCACTAAATCCAGGTGGAACCAATCACTGCATTTTTTCAAAAAATGTTTAACTTAAAACCCAAGAGTTTCTTGGAGTTGCAGACTTGTGGTCATTAAATAGCCATGTACTTAATTCCAAGGAGGGAGCTGTATGAAAGAATGAAGCCAGAGATAATGGAAATAGGTGTAGGAGTGTGACTCTGGCGGCATTTTGAACTTAACTCCAGCCATCCTTGAGGACCAGCTGCAATTCCTCTTTCCCTTGGTTTGGTTCAATGAAACAAATCTTTTTCCTACCTAATATATTTCAAGCCAAGTTTTGATCACTCACTCAAAAGAGTCATAATTGAGATAGCCATACAACTGTGAGAACTTGAACAGGTTATTTTAAATCCCTGTATCAGTATGCTCGTTTGCATATGGGAAAGCAGACATGTACTGTTCAGGATTTCTCAGAGGATAAAACGACGTATGTAAACTATCTGCCTTTCTGTACTTAAAACTTATTTTATTACCTTGAAAAGTACAAGTCACGTAAACTTCAGTGAACTCTCTCCTTTACGATGGTTGGTTCCCTAGCGTGACCTATACCCATCTGTCTAGAATGCTATAGGCTACCCATCACAGGGACTTTGATGTGCCTAATGTACGTTTCCCTATTTCTTCATATCCTAGATTTAAGTGGGGAGAGACCAGAGCAAATGCCTGGTTGACTTCTGTATCCACAGCACATGACAAATTCCTCAGTAACTCTTATAAAGATGAGACACAACAGTTGTCATTTCCTTAGGAAATAATTATAGGATGTGGATTAATTTCCACCATATTAAAAAGTCTCACAATGAATGTTCATTGTGCTGCGAAATTCACAACAGTGGCTTTTAGTTGTCTCTGTGTATTGGTGTTATATATAGATTTTTATAGATTTTTCTATATTTGCAAATGGATCTCTCCCTCCCTCCCTCTGTTCCTCCCATTCCTCCTTTTTTTTTTAAAAGAGTTTATTTATTTATTTGACAGAGATCACAAGTAGGCAGAGAGGCAGGCGGGGGGTGGGGAAGCAGGCTCCCCACCGAGCAGAGAGCCTGATGCGGGGCTCGATCCCAGGACCCTGGGATCATGACCTGAGCCAAAGGCAGAGGCTTTAACCCACTGAGCCACCCAGGCGCCCCTTCCCATTCCTCCTTTATTCCTCCTTTCCTCTCTCTCTTGCTCTCACTCTCATTCTCTAAATGAGGAGCACAGTCTGGATACAGAGTCCTAGTTGCTCCATATTTCAGCCTTTCTCTTTCTTGTGAGCTGTTACTACCTTTGGGGATCATCTCTATTATTACTCAACTCAACGAGGAAGGGTCATTATAACAAGAGACCAGAATGAAGACCCCAAATCCAACATCATGCTCTGGTACTATGGACACTTAAGGTACTTGTCAGCTTTTCACATGAACAGTGGTACAGAGTTATTAATGTTTACCAGGTAGTTTGAATAGAAAAAAAAACAAAACAAAACTCCAGTGATGGTAGGAAAATAAAATCCTAACCTTTTCCGAGTTTAGACATAATGACTTTGTTAGTAAAGACATGGAATCTAAGAAAGATGCTATACCATTTTTAGGTACAAGAATGAGTATTTATGGAATATGTGTGTATTCAGTGCTCACCTATAACAAAGAATGCCAAGTAATTAGCAAGCTACAGCTTCCAACATAGGTTTCACCCACTTCAGCAAATGCTGCCAAGATCTTCGTGGCTAATTTAGCATCTTGCTTGTATGAGTTAGGTGGGGGATATTTTCATTATAGGTAAGAAATAGGAGTCTAAGAAATTCATTACCTGTAATGCCTACTATGGACAGTTGCCAGGCTTCACTGCATTCCATACCAATGCAAGATTAGAAGAGAACAATTTAAATGCGCAGAGCTTTAATTGGACTGGAATCTAAAAACAGCCGCAAAAATTTTTTACACTTTTTGAATGGAAGAGCACTCCTTTTCCGGAAGTCTTCACAGTATATGTTATTTTTTTTTTTGAATGGAGATGTTTGCTGCCAAATACCTGCTTAGGAGGTGAAAAGCCAAATTTAACTTTTCTTTCATACAGCCTGGCAATTACGCTCTTGCTTCAGAGGAGAATTTGGGTTCTTCATTGTAATAAAGGTTATCATCATGGAAAGGTTTTATTAAGTACTCAGGGCCCAGGGGCACCTGGGTGGCTCAGTGGGTTAAAGCCTCTGCCTTCTGCTCAGGTCAGGATCCCAGGGTCCTGGGACCAAGCCCTGCATCGGGCTCTCTGCTCGGGGAGGGGCCTGCTTCCCTTCCTCTCTCTCTGCCTGCCTCCCTGCCTACTTGTGATCTCTGTCTGTGAAATAAATAAATAAAATCTTAAAAAAAATGTACTCAGAGCCTATTGGACAATATACATGTCACGCAAAAAAATAATCCCAATTTTCAGAGAACTCGTATCTTCTATATGTAAGATTGATTACACAAAGAGAATGCCCTATGTGTGGTGCATATGCTTGTAATATCAGTCATGTAAACATAAAAGAGTTCACTGGTCTCTTTCACAGATGGGGATTTGGAGTTAAGAGACCAGCCCAAAGCCACAGAAATGAGGAAAGCTAGTCATCTTTCCACTACACATGTATCATGTTCTTTTTATGCATTTAAATAGGCATTGGCCTCAGGCAAAGTTGCAAAACTGGTGAAGATTATGCCTTATTTGACTCCGCTTCCTATTCTTTTTCTTTATCTTTAGACTCCTCACCTTTTGGAAGCTCTTGTGACCTTTGTCATCCATTACACACTTCCTCCTGCCTCCTCCATATTCCTATTCACCTTCACAGATACTCTTCCTCTGCCCACCCACACCTGATGTGCTGGTCACTCAGAGTTTTGCCTGAATCCTTCTCTTCCCTCACAGTATTCAGTGTTCCTGGAGGATATCTTTCACATCTGTAGCTTCTGCTACCAACTATATATTGATCACACCAAGTTTGATATGCCTAGTTCAGACTTATCTATGTGCTGTTTCTGCCTTGATAACCTGCAGTTACTGTAAACTCAGTATATCCCCCAGATGAGCTCATTGTGTGCCTTTGGTGCGTTTCTCCCCCAGCATCCCCTCTTACCTAGTGGTGCCACCATCTATCCAGTTCCAAGCCATGAGCATCAGAGACATCTTTGAGCCTTTCCTCTTCAACCTCTCTCATTACACTGACCTCCATTATCTAGAGATTTTGTTTAAGAACAAGAACTTGGGGGCGCCTGGGTGGCTCAGTGGGTTAAAGCCTCTGCTTTCGGCTCAGGTCATGATCCCAGGGTCCTGGGATCGAGCCCCGCGTCGGGCTCTCTGCTCAGCGGGGACCCTGCTTCCCTTCCTCTCTCTCTGCCTGCCTCTCTTGCCTACTTGTGATCTCTGTCTGTCAAATAAATAAACAAAATCTTTAAAAAAAAACAAACAAACAAGAACTTGTCTTCCCATTTTTCTTTCAGTTCTCATTGTCATTGTCCTTGCTTGGTCCTTTCTGTCTCACTGTAGAACTTCTTACCATAGTCTCCTGGAAATTTCCTAGCATTTCTGCATTTAACCTGTTACTCATGGCATTCTGTTCTACTCCTCCCACCTGAAAAACCTCCTTCTCCTCATATTTAAACTGTTTTCTTCTCTTGCAAGCTATCAAATCTGTACCTTATCTAGTTCCATGTCAACTTGCAAAGCTTTTCTGGTTTTATATCAACCACATGCCCACAAGTTCATCAAGGTAGGAGGATTTGGCCAGAGCAGCCCTTAAGGCCAAGTGCTCAGACCTGCAGCACTGGCTCAGCCATGTTCTCCAGTTCAAACGGTGACATTTCTTAGAGAGCCTTTGTTCTTGATTTGTTTGAGACACATGCTATCTAGCCTTCAGTGCAATCCAGAGGGAAGACAATAAGCAGAAGTAAATACAGTTAAGTCGGGGGTAGCCCCACATTATCTCCAGGTGAAATAATAAATAAAAAATCTCTGGCTCTTTGTGTCAAGGCAAACACTGGTGATACTATCTCCTTGTGCCTCACTCTCAAAACTTGCCCCTGGGGTTGGGGGAGGAGGGCGTGGAATTGTGGAGCAAACTAGCAGAGGCACACTCACAGAGCCTCACCCTTTTCTTCTGCCTTTCGCTGAGTGGAGTCTTTACATTATCTTAAAGTAAATTGGGTTTATAAACTCATGGGGATTAGAATGCACCCACCCCGCCGCCCCACCATTTTGATCCCTCTATAGTCACAAGAGTCTAAACTGAAATTTTCAGTGAAAGGGCACACAGTCTTAGACTGTTACCACTTACAGATCACCTCTTTCAACTCATTGAGAAGAGTGAAGTTACAGGTGTGAAAACAGTGGGGCTGTGGTCACTTGAGTAGTGAATGTCAGTTGACAAATTATACTTACGTTGACTTCCCACTTGCTTAAGTCAATGCCTTTTCTGAACTCCTGTAAGATTGGCGTACTAAAAATAACATCGGTTTGCACAGAAAGCACCATGATGCGATGGATAAGCATGGATCTTAGAGTCACACCAACAAAGTCGAAATGGTGGCTGTCTGATTGTAGCTCGGTCATGTTAGTTCAGTTTGAAGCTCAATTTTTCCATATGCAAAATAGATACAAAATTAACTATCTTGTGGAGTTGTTATGAAGGTTAAATAAAAGTATATATGTAAAATGTTAACATTGCGCATAGCATAGGCTTTTTTTAACTCAGAAAAAGGGAAGAAAGAAATAATAATTTGATATATTAACAGATCCACCAATTTTGTCTTGACTTTAAGAGGAAAGAAATTAAACATGCAACTCTTGGCTGTAAGTTGTACTCAAAAAAGTGAAAATGTAAGCACATCATTTAATCTCCCTTTCCTTTAGATTTTCCCTGGTACAAAATGGAAATTAAGGAGCTGGCCACCTTACCCCAAGGATCAGCCAGAAACCAGGATGACTCATCCATGTAACCACAGTTTAAAAGATAATCTTAAGGTTTTTTAGTTAGTAAAATATACACATTCTAAGTGATAATTATACTATGAATAATATGATTAACAGTCACATAAAATGACTGCCCAGTAATACAGAGAACATGTTCATCAGGGAAAAGGCATGTTGGAGGTGGAGGGAGATAAACAGGGCAAAACCTCTTAGACAAGACACAATGGGCTGTGGGCTGAAATTTGCAGGAAAGGAGGGACCTGATTTAATAGCAAAAGGGCATTTATGTGTGGGAGAAATTATTGCATAGATTAAGGTTAAGCAATTTGTTTCCTTGACAGTGGATGAAATATTCTCAGTTTAAATGCCCTAAAAACTATTGTGTAACCAGAGGTTTGTCTTCTATCTTCCCTTATCTTTCCAATCAGCACACTCAACAATTACAGCCTTTGCTCCAAGGCACTCCCACCCATAAGATCTCTCCCATAAATCAGGGAGTAGCTTTAAATCTGTGCTTTACCACCTTCTGTTGAAATAGGACATACCAACAGGACAGAAGCTCCATGTGGGGTTTTTTGGGAGCTGTGGTCAAATCCAGTTTAAATATGTACTTTTCCCCAATCTGCCTTTCAGCAGAAGATATAACAAAAGAAAAAAAAAAGTAGTTTTTTTTTTGTTTTGTTTTGTTTTTACAAAGTTGACAAGGAAAGGAACTAGTAATAGCAAACATAGAATGGTGCCTCTAGCTTGTAGATCAGGACTATGATTAGAAGACTGTGCCTGTGTGTTTACGCTTAAAAAAAAAATAGGTATAAGAAAATTCCTCGCTTGGCCACCAGTGGACGTTAAGAACTTGAGAACAGCTGACTTTTTACTATGCTTCTCACTTTAGAGCTAGAGGGATTATCTAGTTTACTGGTTTTCCAATCACATTCTGGTGGGCCCACATGTTTCACACAGGGAGTGAGCAAGTGACCAACACACACACACACACTTGATTTTTGTCGTGGGCTGACTCCCTAACAAACAAGAAGGATGCACTTGTGACTTTAAAAAGTGTTTGTTTCTAGGCAAATGTGATGGAAAGAGTGCACTGTGCCAGGTCTAGGTAGTCAACACCCAGAGAACTCACATGAGGGCTGCTTCTTTGCAGCCAATAAAAATAGGAATCAACACGCTGCCTGTCTCCTGACACTCAGCTCCAGCCCACTCCTGAGCCAGGCTCCCTGTGTTCTCTCCTGTGTCCCTGTCCAGGTCTTGTTCTCCGCCCCCTTCACCTCCCCCAAAGGTCTTTTGTGAATTCGACCACCAGGGTTTCCCTCTGAACCACTGATTGACCCTTTTCTGAGAATCACAAATTGTTGACCTAACGCATAAGTGACATCCTAACACAAGTAATTTCTCCGAGCAGGTGTACGAACTCCATGTCCCCAACAGGAGTGATGATGGGGTACCTTGTGGGGCCAGTCACTGTATTAACTACAACTTGGTCTGTTCACAGCCCCATTGTGTACTGTTGTGACAACTTACAGTAGCTTTCATCCTCATTGATGAACAAGGTTTTTTGAACAGGGATTTTTCAATAAAGGATCTAAGCATACATCAGTTAAATATACATGAAATGCTTATTTGAGGGTTATTAATATTTAGCTTATGAAAAAAGCTTCTCTACTAAATATTCCAAAAGCTATTGATTAATGCTAATCATTTCTTTTTTATGGATAAGGAAACTAAAGGCCAGAGAGCTGAAGTTAATTTCTTAAAGTGACACAGCTTTTAAATATCGTAGCTGGCACTAAGGCTGCTGGTATTTGGCTCAGTGTTCAGAAATACCAGCCCTTACTCTTCCAGAGCCACAGAATCACAGGATGTCAGAGTGATAAGGGATACTAGCATCCATTTAGCCCATCAGTGTTCTAAAGCACAGATGAATGTGGAAAGAATGCTTGAATCTCAGCTTGATTCTAGAATTCTGGCACCACCTGGCCATGTGGGTGTTGACTCTTTAGATTTCCGTCTTCTCAAAAAGTGAGTTTGCAGTAGGTTATTATTCTGGATATCAGTGAATTTTAACTAACTAATGTCAATTGTTTTTATTAATAGAGGCCATTAACCCATCAAGAACCTTCTTTCCCTCAATCTCAGTCACTTGGTATGGGAGGGAGTGACCCATCTGCTGAGGATGGGCATGAGTCCCAGGCTTGACCAGTTAGTGTCACAGTGGATCATCAGAGCAGTCTGCTTGACCTAGTCAATGAAACCAGATTGGGGTTTTACCCTCTCTCTGTGGGGGTGGTTTATCTGGGCAGATATGGGTCTACAGCTGCTGAGAGTCTTGTGATGAAAATCTACCTGAGAATGAATCCACACAAAAGAAGGTAGACCTGCAAAATGGAGACACAGAGTTTAATGTCATCATCTGAGGCTGTGGACCCAGTATTATTAGCCAAGAGATTCCCTCTTTCTGCTTAAGCTGATTTGGGTTAGATTTCGGTCACTCACAACCTTAAAACATTTTGAGACAAGTCCTTGGAGCATCTCAGCATTAAAATTGCAGAACTCTGGGGTGCCTGGGTGGCTCAGTGGGTTAAGCCTCTGCCTTCAGCTTGGGTCATGATCTCAGGGTCCTGGGATCTAGCCCCGCATCAGGCTCTCTGCTTGGCGGGGAGCCTGCTTCCCCCTCTCTCTCTGCCTGCCTCTCTGCCTACTTGTGATCTCTCTGTCAAATAAATAAATAAAATCTTAAAAAAATAATAAAAAAATAAAATTGCTGAACTTTGTGAAAACTCTATGAGCAATAAGAAATGCACTTAGAAATATAGAGGAAATTATGAAATAAACTTTTTTTAGAATGGTATCTTTAAGAGTTCTCTGAACATTTTTATTTCCATAGCAAACTCTAGTACTTTGGAAAAGAAGCCCTACTTTTTAAGAGAAGTGTCTTTATGTCAGGTATATATTCTTTTGCCCCAAATCCTTAGAGAAAAAAAAAAGGGAATGAAGGAGGGGGGAGAGCATGGCACCATATTTTTAGCAGCTTTATAAATGTATGTATTAGATTTATTCAATTAATAGTTGTCTTAACAGGTTGGACAATTTTATCATTAACTCGAGGTTTCATTCATTTATAATACCATTCCCTCATTAAATATTCTCTAAGAGGATTTCAGTTGAGTATTTAAAATGAGGCACCATAAATCTTTTCTCTTTAATGAATTTATTCCTTTTAAGGAATTAATTAAAATCAGTTGTAGACGAGAGATATGCAGTAAATGAATAAAGTAGTGTCCAGGCAAAGGTTAAAGAGTAGCTGTCATTAAATGAAATGAGGCACATTCAGAAGGCAACTTGTTAATGGAGAATTTTCATATTATACACACCAACAGGAAGTTGATTACTCAAAGAAATTACACTCATCTGAGATTACCGATTCCTTCCCTTCTTCCCTCTCCTTCCTCCCTTCCTTCCTTCCTTCCTTCCTTCCTTCCTTCCTTCCTTCCCCCCTTTAAATAAATAAAATTGGCTTTATTCCTGTTTTGAAACACATTTATGCTTTTTTCTCGGACCTGGACACTCTGCGATACAAAATTATCATAATTCTCTCACTTCAGTCCAGAGGTTTTGTTCTTAGACATGGAAAAGAAGAAAGAAAAAAGGAGACACAAGAATAGTGAGAGAGCTGAACTTTCAAACTAGAGGAAACATCCTTTTAAATTTAATTCACAAACTGGGAATGGAAATGTCATTGCCTCACTCAGAGGGTTAATCACTTTCTAATTTGAACTGGCAAATTTTATAATGACACTGTGAAATTAGCAGCATTTTATTGTGTTAATTATCTGCAGGACACTACATCATTACTTCTAATAAATGTAAATGAGATTGTGTCTCCTAGGACAATACACAGACAAGGTGAATTTTTATTGGCTATTTACGGGATTCCTGCACAGTCTTTCTTCTTTTTTTCCCCCTTATAAAATACTTTTCAGTGTTGGCTTACCATGCCAATTTCCCTGTATTTTATTTAATATAATACCATAAAGGTCATTAAAGTTCTCCCTAGCTCACTTGAACTCATTTTCACTCTAAGCAGTGGTGATTATTAAAAACCATGTTAAGTGTCAACCCAGTCAACCAAGACTGAGAACCATAATCATACTATAAGAATAATAAAAAAAAAATCAGCCTTTCCTTATAAAAGCATTTAAAAACATGTTGTCCATTCACCCACTTGATTCAACTGCATACCTACAGATACAATGCTGCAGCAGAATGAAGTAGCAAAAAGTTGAAGTGAATGGTAAAAAGGAAATGAAGTTGTATTTCTTTCTAAATCATTCAGTAAATGTGGAAATTAACAATGCACAGTACTGTGCCATCAAAGTTGATAAATACTGTTAGAGACCTACTCTGAGTGAGTCACCACATATGACATAAGAAGGTTTGAAGGAAGGAACAGGCAGTTTTAGCCTGAAAAAGTAACAAGCCAAGAGAGAGAGAAAAGGAAAATAAATTTAGAAATAAGAGAAAATCTAACATCTATGTAACACAAATAAAGAGATACTAGGGTTCAAAAGCAAGGGATGTTGGTCTCATGCTAATTATGGATATCAGAAAAGAAGGAGATGTCATTTAAGATGAACCTTGAACAGAAAAATTAGATTTTGATAGTCTGAGATAAGGAGAGGGCATAGTGATAATGAGTGATAATTATTTCAACAGTAATAATAGCTACCAGTTGAACAACCACCATGTACTAACACATTCTATACATTAACACTCATTATCCTAATAGCCTTGCAATGTAAATATGATTCTTCTTTTATAAATTATGAAATCAGGGATAAGGATATGAAATAATATAGTGAAGCTCACACAGAATAGGCAGAAGAATCAAAATTCTAGGCCATTTTTGTTTAATGTAAAATCAGTATAGGATGCTGCATCTAAAAGCAAAATTTGTCATCATGTATTTTCACAATGGGTCACCAGTGAGTGTGGTACCATAGTCCGGAGAATAAATCAGAAACAAACCTCTCTCTCTGCAATCTTCAGATTTCTCACATTTACAAAAAGGGAGAACTGTAGCTACCTATATAGGTTCAAGGTCAGGATTATATCAGGTAGTTAATATGTGCACTTAGCATTGTCTTTGACATTCATTGAATCATAGTTATTTCTTATTGTTGTAAGTATAAATGAAGTCAGTGTTCTAGTCTCTCACAGATATTGTTTCCCTCCTTATTTTGGCTAGTTGCCTACCTTCCAACCATTTCATCTTTTTTTTTTTTTCTTTTTTTGGCCATTTTGTTCATAGGGGAAGGATCAAAAGTAAATGATGGATCTGAACTAGGCTGCTGTACTCAGGTTAACTACTTTTGCAAACTTAGATGAAAGAAGCTATTTAAAACTCACAACTGAAATTTACCTTTAATGTGATCGAACAAGCAAGAAATACATAGCCAGTGTCCACAGTGTTCATTGCCATTCTAGATAACTGGCTCTACAGAGAAAATAGAACATGGCCCCTGCCATCAAGGAAATTACTATTTAGTTGGTAAGATGAGACAAGCAAGCAAACAACAGTGAGAGATAATAGAAACTGGATTATAATTAATAGCTTAATTATGAAACATAAGCCATGGAAATTATAGGAATTCAGAAGAGGGTAGACTGCAAGGGAGAGGCATAGCCCTCTAATGGAATTCCACCTTCTAACAATGAAAATAAGATTGGATGGATGGCATAGAGTCTCATGGGGATTATGTTTGTCCAAGCTTTATTACCATAGTAATCTAACTATCTCTGTTGTGAAATTATCAGAATAAATTATCTCTTGCTTCAGAATTGGAGCTATACTGAGGATTTGAGAAAGGGATTTTGACTCCAGTTAAATATGACTGGGATCATGACAGAAGCAGAAGTGTTGTGGTAATAAGACCCAACAATTCTATAGCTAGGATAGTTGCTTGTAATATGGGAAAGACACATATAATGAAAATATGACTAATATTATATTGGGTGTAGTAGCTCATATTATAAAAGTCCTTTTGCATTAAAACTAAGCAGTGCTTTTTTTTCCCCCCAGATAAATACCCAGAAGTGGAATAGCTGTATCATATGGTAGGTCTGTTTTAAATTTTTTAAGGAATGTTTATACAGTTTTCCACAGTGGCTTCACCAATTTACATTCCCACCAACAGTGCATGAGGGTTCCCTTTTCTCCAGCACTTGCTATTTCTTGTCTTTTTGATACTCACCATTCTAACAGATACGAGGTAATACTTCATTGAACGGGGTCATTGTGGTTTTGATTTGCATTCCCCTGATAATTAGCAATGTTGAAGACTTTTCATGTGCCTCTTGTCCATCTGTATATCTTCCTAGGAAAAAATGTCTATCTAGAATATCTGCCAATTTTTTAATTGGATTGTTTGTGGGTATTGAGTTGTTTTGAATTCTTTACATATGTTAATTATAACCCCTTATTGAGTATACGATATGATTTCTCTCATACACTAGTTTGCCTTTTCATTTTGTAGATGGTTTCTTTGCTGGTAAAGCAGTTTTTCAGTTGACTGATATAGTCCCATTTGTTTATCTTTGTTTTTGTTTCCTTTGCTTTTAGAGTAAGATCCAAAAATTCAACATTAAGATTTATGTCAAGGAACTTGAGGTCTATATTTTCTTCTAGAGTTTTTACAGTTTCAACTCTTACATTCAAAACTTAAATCCATCTTGAGGTTTTTTTTTTTCTTTTATGATAGAAAATAGTAATCTCATTTCATTCCTTCACGTGGGGCTGTCTGGCTTTTGCAGTACCATTTACTGAAGAGAGTCTCCTTTTCCATTATATATTCTTGGCTCCTTTGTCTTAAATTAATTGATCACGTATGTGTCGATTTATTCTGGGCTCACTTTCCTGTTACACTGATCTACATGTCTTTTTTTTTTTTTTTGACAATACCATACTGTTTTGATTCCTATAGTTCTGTAGTGTGGTTTGAAATCAGGTAACACAATACCTATAGCCTTGTCTTTCTTTCTCAAGATTGTTTTGTCTATTCAGGGTCTTTTGTGGTTCCATACAAATTTTATAATTATTTTTTTCTTGTTCTGTATAAAGGGCCATTGGAATTTTGATAGGGATCACATTGAATCTGTAGGTTGCTTGGGTAGTGTGGATATTTAACAATATTAATTCTTCTAACCCATGAACACAGAGTATCTTTCCTTTCGTTTGTGTCATCTGAGGTTTCATTCGTCTTATAGTTTTCAGTGGGTATTTTTACAAAAAGAGCAAAAATACTAATTCAAAAAGATATAGCAGCACTATGTTTTTGTGACATTATATACTAGATATGAAAACAACCTAAGTGTCCATCGATGAATGAACAGATAAATAATATGTCACCAACCATATACATACACACACACACACACAGAGTGGAATACTACTCAACTATAAGAAAAGGAAATCCTGCCATGTTATGACATTGATGGACCGTAAATGTATTATGTTAAGTGAAATAAATCAGACAGAGGAAAAACAGATACCATATGATTTCACCTATATGTGGATTCTAAACAAAATAAATACAACAAAACAAAACTCATAGATATAGATAATAGATTGATGGTTATCTGGGAAGAAGGGTGTTGATGGGTGAACGGGATCAGTTGTATGGTGGTGGATGATAACTAGATTTATTTGTAGTGTATACAAATAACATTATTTTAATTGTATACTTGAAACTAATATAATACTATATATCAATTCTACCTCAACTTTTTTAAAAAGGAAAGAAAACATGGAGGGAAATCTTTGTGATTTTGGATTAGACAAGAGTTTCTGAGATAGGACACTAATGACACAAACAACCAAAGAAAATAATAGGTAAATTAATCTTCATCAAAGTTCAAAAATTTTGTTCACTAAAGGCAACAATCAGAAAAGTAAGAAAACAACCTATGTAAGGGAGAAAATATTTGCAAATCTTAATCTGATGAGCATCTAGGATCCAGAATATTACAGAACTCATAATTCAACAATTACGAGCATCAAGAGATATTTGGGAAACACAAATCAAAGCCACAAGGAGATACTACCTGACACCCACTATCAGTCTATGATTAAAAAAGACCAACAATAATAAGTGTTGGTGAAGATAGGAATGAAATAGAACCCTCACATAATTGTGGTGATAATGCACAATGTGCAGCTGCTTTGGAAAAGAGTCTGGCACTTGCTCAGATAGTTCAACATGAAGTTACCCTATGACCTACTAATTCACTCTCAGGTATATACCTAAGAGAATTGAAAAGAAATGTTTACACAAAAACGTCTACATGAATGTTGATAGCAACATTATTTAGAAAAGCCAAGAAGTAGAAACATTGTGAAAGCCCATCGACTGATGCATGAATAAACAAAATGTGTTATTTCTATACAGTGGGATATTACTCAGCCTCAAAGTGGATAAGTTTATTGATACATGCTACAACCTGGATGAACATTGAAAGCATTATGTTAAGTGAAAGGAGCCACACAAAAGGGCACATACTGTGTGATTCCATTTATATGAGATGTCTTGAATACAGAAATCCATAGAGATGGAAAGTAGATCAGCAACTGCCAGTGGCTAGAGGAAGGGGTGAGAGAGAAATGACTGCTAATGGGTACAGTGTTTCTTGTTAGGGTGATGAAAATATCTTGGAATTAAGGGTGAGAGTTGCACAGCATTAAAATATACTAAAAGCCACTGAATTACTTATGTTAAAAGAGTGAAAATAAATTATATCTCAATTTTTAAAAGTACTAAAAAAAGAAACAAACCCTAAACAGTGGGTCGGAGTGAATAAAGAACACAAAAGCATAAAAATTTTCTACCCATATTTAAATAGAGATAATATGTTCTCCTTTATTTCATTTATTCATTCATTGATTTGAATAGGACCTCAGAAAATAGCTGTCTATGAAAGCATCATTCAAAAAAATATGACTGGTCATAGAATAGAAAACAAAATGAATTATTTTCCAGGTTACTACATAAAAATTACATAGAAAGGTAGATTGTAAGATATAATAATAGGAGTGCAAACTAGCATGTTGATTGACAAAATTAATATAAAATGTGTTCCCAAGTCTATTTGTAAAGGTGATGACTCTCAGAAACCAAACCATAATAACAGATGTACAAGTAACAGGTTAATTGACAAATAAATATCAGAAAGGTTAACAGCTTCCATTTAAGGACAAAACAACTCTAGGATTAGGTCAAAAATCCAACTATAGACAGTCTGTAAAAGACACACGTAAAACAAAGCAATTAGGAGGTTGGCTGGGCATTTGCAAACAAATGGGAAGCATGAGTGATGTCATTTATTTAAAACAAAATAGAACCCAAGTAAAAGGCACTGCTGAGTATAGTCATATTATGCTGATAAAGAGTAAAATCCACAATGAAGATATAAGTGTCATGGATTTGTATGTGGCTAATTACATATGATCACAGTGTATTAAACAGTTGCTTTTGAATATTTTTGAAAGTTGGCAGTTCAGCAAAGCAAACAGATTACTCTTTGCCTCAATTATTCTACTAGGGTAATGTTATTACACCATTCCAATGAAATGTTATTTAAATAAAAATATCAAGTTAGAAAAGAATATCTTCGGTATGTGGCAGAGACTGAGTAATGGTTCAGCGTACTCATTTTCTTTCTTCATGAGGACACAGATAAATGATATTTCCCAGCCTCCCCTGGCCTTGGATAGGGCTGTGTAGATTGAGTTCTAGCCAATGGAATGTAAGTGGAAGTAAACCATGCCGCCTCTCCAACTGTCTCTTAGACCCACCCACATAAAATCACCTATGATTTTTGTTCTTCTAGAGAAACATCGACACCCTAGGAGCTCTGTTATAAAGATTGCAGAGCCACAGGATGGAAGTAGCCTGGGTCCATCATCTCGTTAATCACAAACACATATTGTAGACATAATGCAAGTAAGACCTAAATTTCTATGGCGTTTAAGCCATTATACCTTTTGAGGTTGGGTTTTACAGCAGCTTGTGTTACTGAGCTAATAGAGACAATGATCATAATTTGTGTAGGGGAAGAATAAGTATGTGGTTGTCTGTGTTTTCATACATATAATACTTTGTCACAATTATTCGTTCCCATGACCCTCTGGATGTATTTTTAATTATATGCAAATAAAAATTAATTGTGTTTATCTTTGGGTGACAGGATTAGAAAGGACTCTGTTTTCAGATGTACTCTTATTTTTCAGATTTTCCATAAGGAACCTGCATTACTTTTATTATCAGAAAATATTAAGCTTATTAAATTTTTAAACAAGAGAAAAAGCAATCTCCTTTCTCAAAGATCTTAGAAGTGCAGAGACAAGCTCCTTGTACATTAATGACTTGTGAGGAAACGTACATGTCTTAAGAGCTTTTAAGAGCTTACTAATCACAGAAAGGACTAGTCATTCTTTCATTTATTCATCAAACATTTATTGAATACCAATTATTTGTCCAGCACTACGCCAGGCACTAGAGATATGATGACACAGTAAATACGCTTTTACCTTCACAGAGAAGGCAAAGTTTTTACACTCTCTCTTCACAGTCTATTTTGAGAGATGGTTATATGAACAAATTGTAGTACAGTATAATGACTATAACAGCATAAGCTAGTAATAGCCTAGAAAAGAGAATAATTAACTCTGTTTTAGTAGTTAGGGGGATTCTCACAAGAGGAGGCTACATTGAGCTGGATTTGAAGAATAATGTGTTGCCAGGTGGATAACTGGAGAAAGCATTCTAAAAGAGATACTAACACAATGTAAGAAGCATAGTACTTTTGCAGACACCATGTACATAACTTAGATGGTGAAAGTGAAGCTCCATAGAGGAGAACCTAGACAGGAACTAGAGTTAGATGGGGAAAGATCATGAAGGCTTCAAAAGACCAGACTCTTGCTTTTGATGGGCTTTAGGTAGAAGTGAACTGTGGTCATATTGGCATGGTGGAGAGATGCCTTTGTCAGAGTGACGAATGGTCAGAGGAAGGGAAGCTGGGCCGATACAAGATGTTTCACAGCTTCAGCCCCAACTCTTGCAAGGCAGGAGCTGGATGAGTGGAGGGGAGGTCTCAGTCCTCTGGGCATTTCCGAGAGCATCTGTTGCAGCAGAAGTACCATATGGCTTGACCCAGCCTGGTACAGTGTCATCAACCCTGTGTCTTAGGAAACCAAAGGGACATAGTTGAACTCATGGCCTATACCAATATTGATTCCTTTCCCCATTGCTGCAAAGCCAGAAAACACCTAACTGCTCAGGTAGTCCTTCCTACAGAGTCAGGATAACTGAAGGTGATCTTGAGCTGCTTTTCCTAAAATTTGAGACATCCCAATACTGATACTCAGCGTTACACCCACTAATGCCAATGCTATAAAGACCTACCATTTTGCTTTTTTCCATCTCACTGTTCAAAAGAATAAAAGGCAAATTCCTTCTCCCTTGGCACAGCCCTTTTAAGTCCTGTATATACAAATTTGAGGGAAAACAAATGAATTAGTAGTGAATAATAAAGGTACATTTTGTTGTTACAGTACAGTAACTGTTTGTAGATATCATACTCCTTGGCTTTCGTTGTATATTACTGTAAAGTCAGTTACCTAAGTAGAAATAAGTGTTAATTTCCTAGGTTGGCTGTAACAAATCACTACCAATATGGTGAAGATATTTATTCTTCAGTTCTGGAAGCCAAAGTCTAAAACTAAAGGTGTTGGCACGTCAGCATTCCATCTGAAGGCTCTAGAGGGCGCTCCTTTCCACCCTTCCCAGCTTCTAGTGGCTGTCCCCAGTGTTTGGCGTCCTTGACTTGTGGCTGCATGACTCTAATCTCTGTCTTTGTCTTCACTTCTCTGTGGGTCTCTTACAAGGATACTTGTCATTGGATTTAGGGCCCATCCAGGAAATCCAGGATGGTCACATCTCAAGATTGTTAACTTCATAACATATGCAGAGAATGTGACCTTATTTGGAAATATTTTTCCAAATAAGGTCACATTCACAGGTTTGAACAGTAGGATGTGGACATATCACTTGAGGGGGCACCGCCGAACCCCCTACAGGGTTCGAAGAGTTAGAACCTCACAGCTAGAAACAGTATATGAATCCATGACTGGATAGGGTACTTCTAAACTCTTTGAGGGCAGGAACTACGTTGTATGTCTCATCTAGTCCCTAGGACCTTGCAGATCACATAGTGGAGGTTCAACAAAACCAAGACTGAAACCTTTGCTTTGGGATTCCATAGTAGTATAGATTGAATTAATTGAAATAGTGCCGATAAACATCCCAGCTTCTGCCCCTTCTGAGAGTTTAATTCCAGTGCATTCATCTTCTCTCAAAAAGCAGTTCTCCACGTGTTAGCAGTCAGTTTTATGTGAATTCCAGAAAGTGCCTTCCATGACCCTTGATTAATTATGTTATGGAGAAAAACACTGTTTCATGCTGTTCTTTGCTCAGATTTGTCTTGTGAAACGTTGTTACTTCTTCTGAGTAATACTACTTAGCCTACTGATGTAAAGGTTCTGAAACTTGCAGGCACCTAAGAGAAACCTTTTCTTGAAAACTTGTCCCAGCAGAAATGCACAACTTGATGCAAGAGCCCCTCTTACACACACACACACACACACACACACACACCTCCTCTCTCTGTTAATGACACTCCTGGTTGATTTATTGATTGCCTGTAACACCACTGGCTTTTCTCAAAGCACTTGTGATCTTCCCAGTTGTAAGTGCCACCCCCAGTGGACAGTTGCCCCAAACCAGGATGTTTTGATTGCTGTTTGACTTCCCCAACTTGGCTAGTGAGGGCTGAACCTTCTCAGCTTCCCTGGAATAAGCTCCTCAAGCCTTTTCCCTCCAAAGCATCTGTAAACAGTTGAAGGTCATGATTGTTCACTCTGCACGATCGATATGCCATTAAATTGTGACAAAAAGGACTGCCAGACCATTAAGGCCTCCCTCAAACCCTCAGTAATCCTGATAAAGTGATGAGCTGTTTTAACCTCTCTGGCTCCCATTGCTAACTACATAGAAAACTCCTAACTGCTGAGATAACCCTTTCTGCAAAGTCAGAACGACCCACAAATGACTGACACTGATTTTGAGCTCCTCTCTACGTTTTCCTGCTGTTGTGAAATCACTTTTTTTATTCAATCTTTTTATTTATTTACTTATTATTTTGGTCCACACAGTCTGAAGTCTAGTGTTATTCTCAAAACTATTTTGGCTCACAACTATTTTGTTCTGCAGTGAACCGGTTTCCTAAAAGCCTCATCATGTCATGAATAGACCCATTTCCTCCTGGTTGAGACAAAAGTAGAAATATTCATGGGGCCTGAAAATGGGACAGGACTAGTCCACCTCAAAGACATGGGATCTGCTTAAATGGGATCAATCTTAGCCATGTGATGGGTTCATAGTGGTGAATTCTGTTGAATTTCTGTCTTGTGTTTTCTTAGTCAGCAGTAAGAAGTGAGCAGAAAAGGAAAAGGTTTCAAAAAAAAATAGAAGAAAAGGCAACTTTTGTGAACTGAAAATAATCTGAATGAATCTAAGCCTTCTGGAAGCTATCTTAAAATTAAATGTAGACCTACCAAGTCTTGCTCAGCATAACTGGTGAGCTCATTTACTATTTCAAGGATGTTAATTTCATCTAGCTAATCTAAAACCAATTGCTACTATGAACAGTCACCCCATGTGTCTGAAAAGTCCAGGACTGTTTAAGCCAGATAAAGTTGATCTCCCTCCCTTTACTAACACTGAAGTTATCTGATATCCAAAACATATTTTTACATTTTTGTTTCTAGTTTAGAACTTCTTCACCAGCCGTGTTGGCTTTGGTAAGCTAAGGCCATCCTAATTGAGTGTTGAGACTTTATAACTAAGGTGTACATACACACACTTGGAGACATATATAAAACAATAACATTGTCTTTTCTGCACTATTCTAAAAAATAAATATGTCATCTAGGTTGCAAAATCATCTTTTAAAAGTTAGATCCCTAGTGCCTCAGTTTACTGTCATTTTAAAGTCTTGAACTGTTTGGAAGATGACTAAATCTAGAAAGACCTACAAGCTGTTACCCCAAATATCGTCAGTAAAAGGCATCTCCATTTGAGTTCCCAAGGCTTTGATTCATCAGCTAATTGTACACAGGATTTTCTGGGCACAAATAGCTGTTGATTTACTCCATTTTCTGTTTTGCTGATTTGCAAGCAGAAGTTTGCAGAGAAACCTTCACTTCAATTTAGGACTAGCACTAAACAGCTTATTATGTCAACAAAACATACCTTCAAATGAAAAAACCAAACACTTGAAACCAGCAGGACTTGTAGGTAGTAAACAGAAAGAAAACAGGCTTAATATCTGCTGGGTCCATTAGCTCTCACCTGCACGTAGTCTTTCTTCGGCATATCAATGGCATCATCTAGGAGGGCACAGGAACAAGAACAAAGCTTCAGGTCAATGAAATCATTCACTGATCCACCAGCAAAGCAGATAAGTGGTGTATTAGCTTAAAATCTCCTACATGCTGCTTAGACATCATTGCATAGGTTCTGAAATGAGGCAAACAAACCCTATGAAATGATACCAAAAACTAGAGGATATTTTTTCTGCTTTGTCTTCTTTGAATTCCCAAAGTAATCCTGAATTTGGATTTTATGCCTTTGAATTTGCTCTGCAGGTCTGCAACCTATGGAACATGATGACTTACTGAAACAGAAGATACCTTATCCCTCCCTTTACACTTACTCACGCCAAGACCCATTTACAGATTTCTGGCTCTTGCTACTCATGAACATATTAAATACATATTGTGTGCCTGCTAGGTGTCCTCTAGTTTGCTGAACTTCTGGGGATACAATAATGAGCAGAATCAAGCAGCTTCTGTGCTACTTGGATAAGTGTTTGTCTTTAAGAGTTTCCACTATATTATAACTGAGGAATTAGGAAAATAGGACTCGTAATAGTCTTGCCCTTTCCAACAGCTCGAATCCTTTTGTACTGGGTATTTGCATTTCGACTCAAATGAATTGCTACTGATGACAGAATAAGGGTGCATCATGGTGACAAAACAGAGCAAACGAATGTCCCTGGAGCCCCTCAGTAGAGTGCCTTGCTGTCTGATGATAAACTTCTGCTCTTTTTTCCACTCACCTTGAGTCTGATTTCTCCATCAGCAAGTGAGCTACCTACCGTTCCGTCCAAAGCAGCCGATGTATATCCATGTTGCATTTGGTGTGTTTCATAGGCAGGCCTAACTTGGTACATGTCAGGAAGTAAATTTATCTCTCATTCTCATTCATACAGGGTGTCATGGAGTCCTGGCCCATTCATTCAAAGGAGCTTCCAATATCAGAAATCCTTTAGCAGGAAAACATTTACTCTTTGAATCCCATCACCTCACATTCAGATATATTATCTGAAGATAAAATTGACTACACATTAGAAGGAAAGATGAGGGAAGGGAAGGGAGGAAAACGTGGATAGAACGGAGAAAAATGCCTTGGCACAGATAGAGAAGCATAGCCACCAACTCCTTCCAAGGGTGGTTATACAGATCATTTATCTTACCACACTCTCCCTTCCATTGTTTGGAGTGGCAAGACTTGAAAATTAAAAACTCCATATTTACATTCTCCTTGGGAGGTACGTTGGATTCTAATAAATCTGTTTGGCTGACTGCAGGAAATCTGCCTCTTTTGGTTGCATCACACCCAGCTGTTTGCATTAAAGTCCATCCAATTTGATTTTCATTTGTCAAACTGATCCCTTTGATGTCAAAATTACTTTCTCCTTTGCATTTAGTCCTTAAGAGTTTCCAGCTGCTGTTGGCTCTGTAGTTGCATTGAGGTCTTAAGCCAGTCTTGGGTCATATTGTTCTGCTTTGCAGTTGTCTAAACTAAATCTAGGTGACCTCATTCATCTTGATGACCTAACTCCAGACACTTATCCAAGATGTCTTGGGAGCTGCTGTTCTTGAAGATTGTCTTGCATTGTGCTCACCCTCTGGTAACCAGCTTCAGCTGTATCTACTTCTCACCAAGAGCCCACAACTCATACCAACATCTTCTGTTCATTTGGACAAAGAATGTGTGCAATTCCCTTTGGAATCACTGATTGCCACCTGATTTACAATGTCTCTTTTTCTCCTTCAGAACAGGTAACCTCTTAGTGTTGAATGAGTCACAAATTGGTTTGGGGATCCTAAGCAGACCACAGAGTGTTGAATCAACATTTAAAGAGCTCTTAAGTGTCACAGTATTCAGTTCTATTCCTTGGGATTCTTTATGGGAGAGACATCTATTGTTACTTTTCTTTAGAGAGGAGGAAACCAGGAGGTTAGGTGGAGTGTCCCAAGTTTGTTTGTTTTTTTTTCCCCCTAATAACTATCTATGCCAGACTTTGCTCTGCAAACTTTTGGCCACACTAAATTCTATCTATAAAATTCTGTGTGATTTATCCAGTACTTTTATTTACCTGCTGGTCAGCCTTCCTGTCTGTCTATGTATCTATCTATCCATCCATCCTCCATCTATCTTTTGTATAGTTGCTCTCTAAACAATATATGAATTACCTACACTCTAATCTCTGTCCCATTATTAAAGTTTTCTAGTTTGATCATCAACTTGAAATGTGTTGAGCTGTTTATTTTCTGAGACTCAGTTACTTTATTTGTAAATAGAATTCTGTTAGAGTTGTTATAAGGATTAAATGAAATAATAAGTTTTTAAAAATCATGACTCTGACTGGTACCCAGTAGAGGTATGAGAAAGGACGTTATTTTCCTCTTCTCTTAATATGAAGTTGGTACTAGACCAGAAAGTAATCAGAAAAAAAAAATCAAATTACTTATTCATCTGGCATGACCCTTTCTGAAATGAGAAATCATCTGTTTGGAGAGCAGTTGAGTCTGATTCTGTGAATTTTTTTTTAAAAGTGATCCCCTCCCCCCAAGTATAATGTATTAGTTTTCTATTGCTGCTATAACAAAATTTCCACACATTTAGAGGCTTAAAACAACACAGATTTATTATCTTACAGTCTAGGGGTCCAAAGTCCAAAATAGTTAGGCAGAGCTGCATTCCTTCTAGGACTTGCTGTAGGGGCAAGTCTGTTTCCTTGTCTTGTCCAGTGTCTAGAGGCTCCCCAATTTCCTCTCATCATGGCCCCATCATTTCTGCTTCTGTTTCAGTGGTCACATCTCCGACTCCTCTGCCTCCCTTCTTTTCTCATAAAGGGCTCTTGTGATTACACTGGGCCCACCCAGATAACCTACTATAATTTCCCCAGGTCAGGATCCTTAAATTTAATTACAGTGAAGTCCCATTTGCCATGTAAAGTAACATGTGCACAGGTTTTGGGGATTAGAATGTGGACATCTTTGGGAGTCCATCATTGTGCCCACCATGCCTAATACAAGCTTACAAAATGGTTTTATTTTGAAGGTCAACTCTCCACCACTCCTTTGAATGAAAAATCCATTTCTTATTCACTATTTCCATATCCTTGACTTACCTTATTAGGGATTTTTTAAGTTACTGAAATCTGAGAAGGTAGATAATCTTTCTGATTTTTAAAGATAAAAATGCAATAAAAATGGCTCTTTTGACATAAATCCCCTCTTGTGACCCATATTTCCTTTCCTGTTTATAGATGATGTTTAACTCCTGGACTTATTTTATGTTCGTCTGTGTCTTAGTTGCTCTCAAAATGTGAGCTCCCAGAAGGGAAACCTTGATTATTGCATCATTCTATCAAAGAGTTTGCCCGGCCCTGTGAATATTCACAAAACAAATTCTCTTTAATAATTATATTATTTACTTTCTTTCCCTGAATTTTCATTGATGGGCATATTTAGAAAACAGCACATTTGAAATAGTTTTTTTAATTCAATATTTAATCTGTCATTCTTTATTTTGATATTACTGAAGAGTATTTCACAACATAAAATGGAAGAATAAGAGATGAGCAATCCTTCCAACATCTCTCATTCTAATTGCTTATGAGTAGGGTTTATTATGTAACCATCCAAGCATTGTTGTAAGGATGGTACATACGAGGGCTTAATTCCAAAAACATGTACAACAGTCATATGGAGACAGAAAAGCAATTTTTATTTCTGAGCCATGTGTGTATTTGAGTGGATAATTTTGGAAAAAGACTTTCATTCACTGGAGTGATAGTAAATTTAACTTTATTGAAAGCAGTGACTGGATTTTCTAGACCTGAAAAAAGTGCATGTTTAAAGTCAAGTTTTTCTTTTGAGCTTTGTATTAAAGTGGAATAATTCTGGAGGGTGTTTTATCCTCGAAGGCAGTGGGTTTCATGAGCACCTTCTACACACTGGTACACTTCAGGGTAATGAGTTCATGAAGGCATCAACATTCCATTTCTGCTCAGGGTGCTTCAGTGCTAAGTACTTGGATTCTGAAAACTTTGGGCAGCTACCTACTTCTGGTACTGGGGAGCTTCCTTCCTTTGCAGCCCTGGGTATATAGGCTGAATACACTGATGGGCTTCTTCAGCCTAAAACTGATTTTGCAGAGTTGTTCTCTGCAGCCTATGTAACTGGGAAGGCAGTGTCTAACACCACATAATGTGTATCTCCATCATTCCCTGCTCATTCTCAAGGTCTATTATAAATTGGATTTCCTACAGAATGGAAAAGTTACACAAGAGTACTATTGTCCCTAAACGTTCAAAAGCCATCAGTTGGCACTAAGTTTAAACTGGCTTCATAAAGTCATCTTGAAGTAGGGGTAAAACTACTATTGATAAGCTATTTTATAGGAGTATTGGGATAGCAATACTTCTTCCTACCTTTCTCCCTTTCTTCCATTTCTTTCTTTCCTTACTTCCTTCATCTTCTTCCTTTTCTTTCTCTGTTCCTTCTTCTTACCCTCCTTTCTTTTCTGTTTTCATTTCTTTTTCTTTCTTCTTGTCTTATTTCCTTCTTTTTTTTTTCCCTCTGTCTTCTTTCCCTCTTTCCTCATAATAGGATAAGGATATATGAAAGGGTAAGATTTAGTCTTCTCTTGTGCATACATGTTATGGTGGAATCTGATTCCTTGTTCCCTGCCTTTATGTGACGATGTGGACAAATGTCCAGAAATGTCTATGAAGTCATGAGACTGATGTTTTGACAGCCACACCAGACCTTAAACATTGAGATGACTGTATTTCTTCAAAGTAGCCATCATAGGATCATATGTATTTATTTATCATATGTATTTATTTAGGAGTACTTCCATTATTTGAAATATTTTGAAACTCTTTTAAACCTGCCTTCTCTGATGTTTCACAGTGTCTCACTACATTTTAACCACCCTCTATTTCACTCAAAATACATTCCTTGGATTAGTCATTTCTCTCATTGACCAGGCTTGGCTCCAATATCTTTTGCTTGTTTTCAAATGACAACTCCAAAGATGAATGTTTACCAACATAAAGGACAGTCCAAAGAATGCACCCTCTTAAAGATCAACATGCTTTAAACTTTTACCCAGTAACTTGCAATAGCTGGCATACTGAAAAAAAAAATCTATATATGCTGTCTAACTCAATATGATAGCTAATATTAGGTATTATGTAGTGTATATATTGTATATATTATATAGACTACACACACACACACACACACAACATACTCTTGTACACATTTATATAAAAGAAATTACTTTCCAGTGTTTAGAATGTTTACTTCTGAGTGATCAAATTATGGATGGTTTTAATTTTCTTCTTCTTTCTCTAATTTCCAGAGTATATACAATTATTTTTGTAATCAGGGGTAAAAAAAAAAAACAAACAATTTGAGCTCCTAAGGATATTTCCGAATACAAATTTAAAAACTGCAATGAATAATGACACCTTCACTAAAATAAATACATAACCTTTAAAGATTCACAAGTATTTGAATGTGTTTGGGTTATGTTTGTTTAGAAAAAGTCACATTAATTTAAGGTAGAATTGTACACACTTTTAATACATATTTCTAAATGTACTGCCTACTTTTTCTGTTACAAATGAAATACATCAGAAGCAGGGATAATGTCCATTGACGTCCTTTAAAATCACTTCTTTTTTTTTTTAAAGATTTTATTTATTTATTTGACACAGAGCGAAAGAGAGAGAGAGAGAGAGCAAGCACAAGCAGGGGGAATGAAAAGCAGGGGAGAAGCAGGCTCCCTGCTCAGGAAGGAGCCTGATGTGAGGCTCAATCCCAGGAACCTGGGATCATGACCTGAGCCAAAGGCAGCAGCTTAACCAACTGAGCCACCCAGGCACTCCTAAAATCACTTCTCTTGAGCCATGCTCTGATTGTCTTAGAGCCCTGGATCCAGTAGGTGCCTAACTGCTTTAGGAGCCCTGGTTTTTGAGGGTAGCTCAGCCAGTGCAAACTCTGTATCACAGTCTCAGAGGCAAGAGCTTACACGTTCTGGGCCCACTGTGAAATAAGCTTAAAATCTCCTTCATCTCTAAAATTCAGTGAATCCTTTTACTTACTGCTTTGATAATAAATAATTACTAGATAGATTGTTGTTCCATTAGTAATGCTACCCACAGCAAACAAAATTCACCAGAGGCAACAAGAAAAGGATTTGATGGATTGTCTCTTAAATCATACTGGAATTTCCCCTAGATTAGTTTGGCAGCAGGTGTAGGATCTCAGAAACGATGAGGTTTAATCATGCCATCTCTAAAAGCTAAGTGACTGCATCTTTCCCTCTTCCGAAGACAAGGGTGGTCTTTCTTTCTACTCTAGAATAAAAGTCTCTTCAGAGTCTCTTTGAATGGAGGCCTAATCATACTGTGTATGGCTTGATGAATCTGGAAAGCATAACACTGCCCAAAATAGTAATATGGCAGTGAGTTTTCAGTAACCACAACTTGCTTTTCACTTTTCTTCTTTGGATTTTTTTCATTCACTTCTGTATTTTTCAGAGTAAGGTTAGATGCTATTAAAAACAAAGCACAAACTTTAAACGGATGTACATCCTAAGAGGTTTTAAAAAAATTTTTTTTCTCATTCTCACCACAGTTGGACAGGTAGCTTCTTTGTCATGACTCAGGATCTAGGATCCTTCTATCTCTGGCTATGTTGAGCTCTGACAACTTGAAGTTTTTAATTTCCAGCTGGCAGGGGGAAAGAGCCCATGGAGAAGTCCCACTACCTTGTTAAAAGCAGCGGGGAGAGAGTGACACACACAGCACCCCCCGAAGTGATTGGTAGGAATTGATCACATGGCCACCTGGGTCCTAGGGGTGCTGGGAAATGTAGTTCCTGCTTGCACAGCTGCTTCCCAGTGACAACTCCACACTGTGAAAGGGAAAGCATGAATTTGGGTATAGAACTTCACATCACTGCCCCATTTCCTTGGCCTTCTCACTCCAAAAATTATTTTAGAAAATGAATATGTAAAATCAGTTGAACTATAACAGTTATCCATATGTGCATTGATTTTCTCATTCAGTGAATATTTATTTGACTGGTCTACCATGTGTATGACCCCGTGTATTCTAGCATTAGGTTATATGGTTAATAAAGACAATCCTGGTATTTCTGCTCCCAAGAGTTCACAGCCTGGTTATAGCTATAAATAATAGATAAATAGCCAGGCAAATAATCACATCTTAAGAAAGCAAACAGGGTCTTTTGATACTGACTAACTGATGACTGGTCAGTGGCCTGCTTTGATCAAGTAATCAGAGTGAGCTCCTCAGAAGACAGACATTTGATTCTAGACATGAGGCATAAGAAGGAACTAACTAAGCTATGAGCACAGAGCCAGGGACAACACATACAAAGACCATTTGGTAGAAGAGAATTCAGAGGGCTTTAATTCTAACTTTTCTAAAGATTAGGTCTATATCTTTAAAATAATTAGAATCATCACCCTGCATATTATATATAAACTACACTGATAAAGGGAACATTTATAATGGAAGAATCTGGTGGGGGGCAATACCTTGACCGGATGTTCAAACCTCACATCACCTATAATGGACTAAATTCACAGTCTTTGCCCATCCCAGGGTGGACCAAGGGCACGCCACCCACTCTAGTGTTCCTGCAAGAATAAAAATGAAAAGTTTTAACCTGAAGCTAATCAGGAGAGAATAATCAGACAAATCTAAACTGAGAGATACTCTACAACTGTGGACCAAGGCTCTTCACAATGAGATTAAAAAGACATGACAGCTAAATGCAATGCATGATCCCAGATCATGGGTAAAACATATACACAGGTGCCAGCAGAAAACAGTAGCTCTGAAGGACTTGTCCTGAGACTCTTGTGGAAGTTTGACTATGACTGTACATTAGATAATAGTATTGTATAGACATTAAATTTGCCGAGTGTGATGGCAGTATTATGGCTATGCAGGATGCCTCTTTGTGTGAAGAAATACACGATGAGGGTTCAGAGTAAAATGTAACTTTAGGTGAGGCAGACATGGATGTTCTTTGTATTATTCTTGCAAGTTTTATAGTTTGATTTTTTTTTCCAAATAAAAAGTTAGGGGAAATAATTGGTTTCACACTCTTTAGAAGTTACTTAAGGTGCTGTGTGGGGAAGAAACTGGGGTGGAGGGGGCAAGTGGGAATTGCAAAAGAAGGGGAGGGGGGGTACAGGGGCTGGGGAGTGAGGAAGGATAGGGCAGCTGTCCGGGAGAGAAACGCTATCGGCCTTCCCTTGGCATTTCAGCGGACATTAAGAGTAAAGTTGGAGGTGGACTAGATGGATTCAAATAGGTACTGGAAGTAGAATCAACAGCATTTTCATAGATTGAATGTAAGGAAATGAAGGTGAAAAAATAAAAATGATGGTGCTGATGTAGTTCACAAAATGCTCGCTAGGGGCGCATCTCAGATTTCCTGGAGAGACTGAACTGCTGAAGCCAAGAGAGAAGCACAATTCAGACTCAAGATTTATAATGTCCATAGGATACAGATACACCAACTGTGTCAGAAGCAGCACCACGGTGCTTAATACTGAGAACTGCTTTACCCCTGGGTTCTCATGACAGGGGTAACTGCTCTATGAAAACCCTTTGTCCTTACATTCCTGCCCTTACAGTGACCACATGATGAACAACTTCAGTGACTCAAGTGGGCTTTGCCAGGAGACATATCATCAACGGGCATCTTCAAAATTCCTGTGGAAAGAAACCCACTAGGCCTGAAACTCTAAGCTTAATGCAATTTGGAGAGAATAAGCAGTTTTGTTCAGTTCAGGCCAACATGTTACTTGGTGTTTTATGCAAGAGCTGTTACTGTAGTCACATTGAGGAGAAGATTCAACGTGAATGGTAAATTATAAGAAATGCCCACACTTCCTATTTCCTATATCTATTTTAGTTGGTGGCAGTTACGATTTACTACGCAACACTCAAAATACAAATGGTGCTATGTTAAAGGATATATAAGTGACAGATTTGCAACCTCAAAGCGTGACTTCAAAATATTGGTGCCGGAAAGATTTCCAGTTCCGGAAGGCAGTTGAGACACACCAGGCAGAGCCCCCGCAGGTGAGGGCGACAGCGTGACAGAAGAGCTACGGGCCCACTGGATGTTGAAGTGAAGCTGTGCAGAGCGGGTGGGAGGCGCCGCAGCAGGCAGATGGAGGACGCCTTTGGTGCCAATCGCGCGATGAGATGGCACAGACAGTGAGGAAACACTGCTAAGCAGGGAAACTGAGAGCATAAGGACGGGAGGAGAAAATCGAGAAGGAGAGCCAAGAACTTCAGGAAAATGAAGAAGCAGGGTTATGTGAGGAGAATGTGCGGGCATTCTCCATTTGCCCCCCCAGCTCGGCTCCAGGCTCGTCTGCCCTCATCCTTGGCCAGGAGGCTGGATCCTGAGGACCGTGCTGCCCAGGGGCTCCTGTGCCCTCTGCAGCTGGGTGGTTTCATCCGATGGGAGCGACTTTGAGGAAATCAGAGGCAAGTGTAGGGAGAGGTTTATTTCTTCCCTAGCCCCTGCCCGCTGGGCCTCAGGACTTTCTCGACCCTCGCTGACCACCATGACCCTTACCCACCCACTGCTCTTGCCCTCCAGGCCTGTGGTAGGTTGTGGCTTCTCACTGGAGCTAACCCAGGGGTAGGTCATCTTCCCTTATTTTTTTTCCCTCAACTTGTGCTCACAACTCCTAAGTACTCACTCTTTAAATTCTCAGGGAAATGCCTGAGATCCTGACCCACACGGGGTCAGGCAAGATCCCTATTCAACTTCAAGGAGCTTGATTAAGGACCTAAAGGGAGCCACAGTGCTCAGTTCACCTAGTGAGTAGTCCGGCTCTGAAGCAGCAGATGTACATGGTGTCTCCGTATTCCTAAAACCGGAAGATGATGGATTCCTTCATCTTTCTGCACTGGCATTGTTCTTCAGTCCTTAGGACACTCTTACTCTTTCTAACCAATGTCTCTGGGGTTCATGCCTTGAACCCAATCCCTGCCCACCCCAGGTCTTTGCATTCAGATTGTCAAGAATCTCGAGCTCTAGTCCATTGAGAACAATGAGGAAATCGGCTCGAGAGAACTTCATGTGAGGACAGTTGTCTTTATCTGGCAGAGCACCACAACCTAGGAGGTACACATGCTTCAGAATTCAACCTCAGAGCTTCCTAACTGATATACCTATTCAGGCTCCTCTTCGGGTCATCTTCTCTGGTTTTGCACTCATAGTGGAAAGGAAAATTGTCGAGAGAAAGGTACACATTTAAAATATCCAGAGAAGGGCACCTGGGTGGCTTAGTCATTAAGTGTCTGCCTTCGGCTCAGGTCATGATCCCAGGGTCCTGGGATCGAGCCCCACATCAGGCTCCCTGCTCAGTGGGGAGCCTGCTTCTCCCTCTGCCACTCTCCCTGCATGTAGTCCCTCTCTCACTGTCTCTCTGTGTGTCAAATAAATAAAATCTTTAAGAATAAATAAATAAATAAAATATCCAGGAGGATGCAGTATATGTTACAAGTATCATGAATACAAGAATGCAGACTGATTTATTCACAAAAGAGATGTTGTGTTTTATTCTAGATCATCTGAATCAACTTCACTGTATTCTAGACTCTAAGATTACAGTAATTAAAAGGTTTTGAAAAGTAGTTTATTTGTGAAATGGTCATATGAAATTAAACACGCAGAACACAAACACACAAAGAGATCTCTCCCTCCGTCTCTGCCCTCCTTCACCTCCATCCATACAAGCTTTCTGCTTCGTCTATGGAGTGCTTGTGATTGTTGCCTTTAGAAGGACGCTAATGCAGAGAGAACATCAGTGGAGTACAGAGAATGGGAAGAATCTCAGCTACAATACCTAAAATTAGAAGTTGCTCTTGAAAATCTGTCCCAGAAATAAAAGTAATCAGAGAACTGTACTTGATTGAATTCAAGTGACACTGTTTTAAGCACAAACGGCAGAAGTGAGGGACATTGGTACCTCTTAGACACAATAGCAATGGCCCAGAATGGTGTGTTATTAAAACTACTCAAAATTCCTTTTAAAGGAAAGAAGTGCTTTTCTTTTCTACCCCTTGTGCTAGGAGCGATCTTTCTCCATCTGATATAAATTATAGTTCGAGTTTCATGAAACAAGGCTCTGGAAAGATACCTTTTAGTCTGCCTGCACTGAGATGACAAGTTTGCATCAACTAGGAGGAGAATCGTCGTTACAGAAGATTAGAGTTTCATTGCACAAAGGGGGAAGTTGGGAAGAAGTAAATGGGAGAGCAGAACTATAGAATAACATGAGGCTAATTCATGTCACTTATATAACATGGTAATATTGTTGGCATAATAATAACAAGAACACAAATAAATAAATCCATGACAAGGAAAGGAAGCTTAAAGGTTAGGAAGAAAAGGTATGTTACATAAATGACATTACAGAAAAGACAAGGTTTAAGAATACCAACCATAGGAACACCTGGGTGGCTCAGTCATTAAGCCTCTGCCTTCAGCTCAGGTCATGATCCCAGGGTCCTAGGATCAAGCCCTGCATCAGGCTCCCTGCTCAGCAGGAAGCCTGCTTTCCCTCTCCCTCTCTCCCTACTTGTGTTCCCTCTCTCGCTGTGTCTCTGTCAAATAAATAAAATCTAAAAAAAAAAAAAAAAAAAAAAAAGAATACCAGCCCTAAGGGGCACTTTGGGTGGCTTGGTTGGTTAAACGTCTGTGGTCAGCTTGGGTCATGGTTCCAGGGTCCTGGGATGGAGCCCCACATTGGGCTCCCTGCTCAGTGGGAATCTGCTTCTCCCTCTCCCTCTGCCCTTTCTGCTCACTCGGTCTCTCTCAAATAAATAAGAAAATAATCTTTTTAAAAAAGGAAAGAAAAGAATACCACTCTGAAAGCTAAGAGACTAAATTTTAACCTTCGCCCAGGTCAAGGGTAGCCTCTCTGTTACTACGCGAAGTTCTCTTCACGGTCTTCCACTTGAGTGTGTCTTTGCATAATTATACTCTGAACAGTAAGCTTTCAAGGTTTAAAAAAAAAAAGTTGATGCGATGTACAGAAAATTAAATAATTTCCGAGACAAATATATCAACAACCGGAGGCCAAGACAGCTTCCATTAGAAAAAAGAAATTCCCGGGGTGCCTGGGTGGCTCAGTGGGTTAAAGCCTCTGCCTTCGGCTCAGGTCATGATCTCAGGGTCCTGGGATCGAGCCCCACATTGGGCTCTCTGCTCAGCAGGGAGCCTGCTTCCTCCTCTCTCTCTGCCTGCCTCTCTGCCTACTTGTGATCTCTGTCAAATAAATAAATAAAATATTTAAAAAAAAAAGAAATTCCCTCATAATAAAGAAGCTATTACAGAATCTTGTTTTAGTTGCTTTTAGAGATTACAGCTGCACTCCATAGAGCAAAATCTGGAAATCATAACGTTGGAACACAGGAAACTCAAAACTTTCAGGCAAAAATGTGGACCAACGTGTGGTGGACAAAACATAGTCTAATACAACTGGTCCACTCTACTGGGGGGAAATAAGATGAGGATAATCAGATTAACACAGGCTTCTAGAATTATTTTTATAGAGGAAGATACAAGAAGACTTCATCCTGAAGAAAAAAATACATAAAATACTAAGAAATGCCTCACCTTCCCAATAATAAGGAAGATCTAATTCACAGAAGTAATCAAATTCTACTACCTTTGAAGAGACAGTCTGATGTAAAATGTCTGCATGAGTTAACTGTAGGAACACCATGGGCCTTTTTTACCTGGGCTTTCTAAGAAAGCTTTTGATACCATGCTATACACAGAGGTAATCTAATAATTATGACCCCTGAGAGACAAGTGTGGGCCTTGGCGGGGTCAGTACTGCCCTGTAAGCTGCTTCAGGTGTGGGAGCCAGTAAAGTGCCCCAGAACAATCTATTTGCTGTTCTCTCAACGTATTAATGAGGTAGGCAGAAGAAAAAAAAAAAGAAAAATAGGCAGTAAGGTCATGCCGTTTTGCAGATGATGAACTATAGAAAGACCATGTTAAGGAGGGAAAGCCACATCATTTCTCTTAGTGGGAAGAACTCCATCTTGGGCAGCATTTTTCAGTCATGTTGCATGATGCTTGAGGCTTTTCAGTTCCTTCTGACAGGTTTGCTTTTTTTTTTTTCTTTCATAATACATTGGGTTTATATAATGCTTTTCTTACTAAGAGCATGAAATACTTTCCGTGGATTTTATTTCATTTATCCTCCTCAGAACCTGTAAGGAGTTTTTAAAGGCCAGGTAAAATCTATTTTACATCAAGAAAGAGAGGCTCACAGGGGGTGCCTGGGTGGCTCAGTCGTTAAACGTCTGCCTTAGGCTCAGGTTATGATCCCAGGGTCCTGGGATCGAGCCACACATTGGGCTACCTGCCTGGCAGGAAGCCTGCTTTCCCTCTTCCAATTCCCCTGCTTGTGATCCTGCTTTCATTCGCTCTCTCTCTGTCAAATAAATAAATAAAATCCTTAAATAAATAAATAAATAAATAAAAGAGAGGCTCACAAAGGCAGACCTGTGGTCTCAGGGAACGTGTTATACCTAGTTACCTACTTAAACTCATCAGCAGATATAATGGCCCTGGAGGGGTTTAGAGATCCAATTATTAGGTATTCTGCAGACTGAAGGTATTCGGCACTCCTCCTGCTTCCTTGCCAGGAATGGGCAAACTATGACCCATGGGTCAAATCTGGACTGCTGCTTTTTTTTCGTATGGCTCCTGAGTTTAACTTTTTTTTTTTAAATGTTTGGGGGAAAATTGAAAGAAGCGTAATATTTCATGACACATGAGAGCCATATGAAATTAAAATTTCAGTGTGCCATAAATAAAGTTTGATTGGAGCACAGTCCTGCCCATCCGTTAACTTCTTGTCTCTCATGTCTTCTCTTGTCTCCACAAAGCAGGTGGGAGTAGTTGTGACTGAGATCAAGTGGCTCACAAAAGCAAACATATTTAGTATCTGGCCCTTTACAGGAATTGTTTCCCAACTCAGTGGACTTCCTTCCTTACTTGTACCCTCCTTCCTTCTTTCTTTTAGCAGTTGAAGCTTTCCTTTAACAAACTTTGGCTGGGGAGCTGGATTTCCCTCTTTCAGACCCTCCTGCCACATGCTGCTCCCCACCGTGGAACCAGGAACTCGGGTTCAAAATGGTGATGCCAAGGAGTCAGGACCTGAATCCCCCTTCCTCTTAAACCAAACTAAATAGATGAGTGGGGTTGGGTAGCAGCAGGCACCATCTCCCTACTTGGTGAAGGGGGGTTACTTCCCCAGATGCCTCCTTCCCTGTTTGATTGTGAGGCCTTCGTGACATAAGCATGTTCTAGTCATCTTTCTGCCCTCAGTTCCTGGCTCTTCATAGGAACAAATAAATATTAGCGTAATAAACGTTGGGAGATTGAAAGAATGAATGACTTACAGCCTAAGTCCAATCAACATCTAGGACAAAAACATCGAAGATCCATACTTTCTGCCTCTTGTCCCATTTCTTATTTATTGAAACGGCATCTTTGTCCTCCCACAGAGATCCCTGAATTCACAGAGATTAATGGAAAAGAGTCAACACACAGCACTTTTTCCCTGAAAACAAAAAACAAAAAAACAACAAACAGGTAAAAAAACCTTTTTTTTTTTTTTTCCAGTGGCAGGAACGATACACGCAGTCCAAAGAGAAGTTGGCAATATTTAGAAGCATTAGTAAATGAATTCTCATCTCTCAACACTGGATAGCTCTACAATGACTGAGAAAAGAGAGGGAAAAAAATCAAAATAAGCCAAGAATTACTCTTTTCTGGAGGAAAATTGGGGCTAGTTTCAAAGCTACCCAGAAATCATGCCCTTGTTTAAGTCAAGCTGGTGTATTTTAGTTGATTTTTTTCAGGTATAGTTGCTCATCCAGCAGTAGTCCAACAAGAAAAGGCATGTGTTTGTCCATGGAATGTTACCAAATTCTGTATTAAAACAACAACAACAACAAAGCTCTTATATTGGTCTCCATGATTCAGGAGGAAGCGTTAGGCTCCTGTATCCAGCTGTCTGCTAATGATCGTTTTCACATTTAATATCAAGCAAACACGGAAAGCAGAAATGGAGGTGGAGGTGAGGGGCAGCCCTCTGCTGAGTTTAGCTGCATTTCGCATGGATTAGTGGATCCGTGAGATATAAAATGAACAAGAATTGATCCTATCCTTTATGATGATGGCTTTGCTGCTGCAGCAAAGAAGATAAATGGTGACTTCAGACTATGATTAACCCCAGATGAACTGTTTCAGTCAGTGCCCAGACACGTGAAGAAAGCCCAAAGCCCGCACAGTTGAAAGTGTGAGGAGACAATTTACAGAGTGTGAAAGTGTCTTTATAGAGTGGCATTGAGGGGACCTCCGGGTGACACTGAGGCACACAGAGACTAGCAACAAGAGAAGCTGTTACCATCCCAGGATTTGAAGAGGCAGGCAATGGGATAGTCCTAGAGGATTCTCATGAGAGCTGGAGCCGTAGAGAAAAGCCAACTCCCAGGAATTATAGTTGAGGGAGGGAACACTGTTGGAACCACAGCATCAAGCAGGGAGAAAGTAGTGGCAGGGGGTTTGGAGGGACCCTTTCTTCTCCCTTCTCCTGTTCCTAGATCTCCTGCCAGGGCTTCCCACTGACTGACTCCCATCAAAATACAGAGGTCAAGGGAATCTGACAGATGCAGTTGGTAGAGATCATGAAGGTTTTCCCTGTCACCCCAGCCCAGGCAAGTATCAATGCAGAGAAGGTGGGGAATGAGTGGAGAGGGTGGGCTGATGGGAAATCTGCAGCAGGTGAGCCACAATATGAACCATTTGTCCCTGTCCTTCCTGCCTTCCATATCCACCAGTTGCATACTTCTAGCTCTCTCCTGCTTCTATCCTCCCCTGGTGTAAGGACACAAATTAATATGCAGTTGGATTTGCTAAGCCACCAGGCAAGTGCAGGAGGGTGATTGGCCAGCCATAGAAACCTACTTGCTTAAAATGTTGGAAGCATCTCTTTTTAATTTTCGCCCTTCTCCCAGGGTGCCTCAAGAAAGTCTCTTGGGTAATAGTAGTAATATATTAAATCTTTTATAATTTCGCTGGCATTTAGAACTCTTAAATAATTGAATTTCCTCTAATATGTAACACCCTATTCTGGATTCCCTCCCTAGTATGTCCTTTGTTACCGGCTAAGCCCATAGGCTGATGGGTTCACTTCATTAGCAAGTCGCAGAGTTCTAGGCGATGAGCACCTTGCAGGTAGGAGAGTATAGGGCTGGACTTGCCAACAGAGCCCATGGGTTTGGATCCTTGATCCTTCACTTTTCGTACCTGATTGATCTTGAGCTCATGCAAAGCGTTTACCCTCCCTCAGCTTCAGATTCACCGTTTGTAAAGCGATGGCTTTGACCTGCATAAATTCTAAAGGTACCTTTTAGCTCTGAGATTCTGTGACTGGGCTTCTACTTAAACTCAAGCAACCGAAAGTGTTGCACTGCAGAAAGAATACATTACAGACTTAATAGTCCCTGGGATGGGACACGGAGGGAGAGATCCAATACTGAGAATCAATACGCATGAACATAGAACAGGAGATGGAAAGTGCAGAGAGCAGTCAATCAAGGGCTAATGCATGGCAGACTTCTTGGCCAAGGCCAAAGACTGGAAGAAAAATGAGGAATTAGGTGGAGGGCTAGGGGGTGGTACCCTTTTGAAATAACTGCTCATGGAAGCAAGAGCTAATTTACAAATCATGCCAACTCTTAGTTTTTCTTGTTTGGAATGCTTACAGGTTTATCTGGTACTGTTAGCTATTAACTAGAACTTGGCATATTGCTCCCTAGGCCCTGAGTATAGTTATGATACTCAATAACTAAGTAAAACAGGTTTGGTCCATCAGGAGGTCCAGCCATAGCCAAGAATTCTAAACCGTGTTGTGTAAACATAGTTGTGTGGTTTGTTTGGATCTGGTTTCTCCTGCATCCCCCTGCAGCAGCCATGGGGACTAGTAATAGGGATTATGTACTAGGGAATGCCTAGTGATTTTACTAATAGAGAAACTCTGTGTGGTGATCAGAAATGACACTACTGTTGATGCTGCTGTGTATTGCATACATATCAATCGTTGGACAATATGCCATAAAGGACTTATTACCCTGATTATCCAAATAATTTCTTCTGTCTCCTTTTGTGAATGAGTACTACACAAAATTTTAAATTCCATAATCAGGAACCTCTCCAACCACTTAAAATAGAATAAAAATAAGGAAGGATATCATTGTTCATACCATCTGCCGACAGTCTGCCTCTGTGCATATAACTAAAAACATTTTCCTCTCTCGATCATGTGTCACAACTCAGGTGAACACTCTGGGACCCAGGCCGGTGACCGAGTTCTCTAGCCTGGTGCATAGGGAGCCACGGGCAGCTGAGGGGGGGCATGGGTTACCAGCACGCGTGGATAATGACCTTTGACAGTCTCTTCTCCTGGCTCCTGTTCCCTTAATAAACCTCTACACTAGGAACAAGATTGCTGTATACTCTGTTTCTTCACCCACATTGCTAATGAAGACGCTACTCGGGTCTTTGAAAGGGGAAAACATAAGTTGCTAGTATTTTCGTGTCTGATCGGAAAACCAGAGCGAGAACCATACCCAGACCACAGAAATCACTACTGGAGAATGTAGTTTAACCCAGGGCCCTTGGCCTTCTGCACGCCATCCCCCAAGAGTCCGACCTTGAGTGGTTATCAGTGTGGGTACATCAATGCCAGGTCTCTTCTGAGGCTTCCCCATGCTTCACGAAGGGCCATTCAAACTCCTTTGAAGATGACTATGTAACATTGCTTAATTCCAGCCCTTCTTCCTTGGTGGTGATTTTTCCTCCCTCTGAGTTGGTTCATTGAGAAACCAGGTCAGAAACAGCACACAAGCCTCATAATACTCTTTGTTATAAGATGTACATGATATTGTTTTATTGAGTTCTGAATTCTTTGCCAAGGGCTGAAAGTAGCTTCTTGATAATTTACTTTTCCAGATGACTCAGATTCATTATAACACCGGCATGGCCTTAAACCTGAGCTGGTTCTGATTTGAACTTAGAATTGTGGCTTTTCAATTCATGACCTCCGGAGCAGACATTACTTACAAAAGCCCACAATGAGGTTTTATTTTGTTTTGTTTTGTTTCAGAGGCTAAGCATCAGCTTTTACCTACCAGATTTTCAAACCTTTCTAGAGATCCCAGGTAATAAAACAATCTCTGTAGCTCAATGAGCTCAGGGAAGTTCTGTTTTTAGAAAACTGGAATAAAATCTCTTACTCTCTCCCTTTTGGGAGCACAAGGGCAAGTCTTCTGATAGGGACTGTCTTGAGCAATCAGCTGTGTAGCTATATTCAAAGTATTAGGAAGCTGATAATAAAAGCAGCCTTATTCATTTATATTTATATTTTATACATATTTCTCTGGAGCTTTTGTTCTGAATTTATGGAAGGCCTTTACATATTTTAGCTAATCTTAATACTATCTGTATGAAATATGTGGATAAAGATTATGATGGGGGGGGAGAGGGAGGGAGAGAGAGAGAAAGAAAGACAGGAGACGAGACATTTCCCACCAGTCTAAACCCTTCCTGAAATTTTTCCATGTAAGTCTCTATCTCTTCCTCTTCCTCCTACCTCTCACTCCAGTACTGTAGTCCTTCAAAACTGTTTTCTTCTTCCCTGGCCCTGCCCAAAGGCTCCTTCCTTCCTAAATTCTTTCTCAGTCCTGCTCTCTCACTTAGGAAATGATTCCTTCTCTTCCTAAAACCCCACGGAACTTGATTTTTACCTTTGTAACACAGCCTACTGTATTCCATTTTACGGTGCCTTATTGTGTCTTGTTTTGTCTCGACCACAGGCTCTGAGTTTCCTTTTCTCTAAGTTCCCGATTCTATATTACCCACAGCCCACTTAGCAAAGGGTCTGGTCCACAGAAGAAGCTGAATATCTGTTTGTTGAATGAATAAAGGAAATCTGGATACCCCAATCTATGTTTGCCTACAGGGAGATCTGCCAACTGAACCTTTTCCTAATCTTCTCTTCCCTTATCTGACCAGTTCACAATTTTCAGTCTTCTTTTCTAATGTTTCTTGAATCAGTCATCCTTCCTCTGCCACGGCCCTCATTTAAACTCTCAGTTCGGTTCTCCTGGGATAGCTTTCTGCTTCTGGGCCCTTTTTTTACCCATCACCTGCCCTTAACCCCGGTCCTTTTATCCACTGCTTCACCTTCTCTTCCTGTATAGTGTTCTGTATAAAATTAAAAGAACAGTGAGCATATACAAAGTCAATATCTTCTGTTCTTCATTCCCACCATATTACAAACTCTTCCAACATATGGCAACATCATTTCCAGTGGTAGCTGACGTAAAACCTAGACACTAACCTATTTGGACTTTTCAGTGGTTCTGGAAGATTCCTAGCCCCATCTGCCCATACCTTTTTGCTCATGCTATTCAGTCTACCTAGAATGGCCACACCTCCAGACTGCCACGGATTCATCTTGGTATAGCCCACAGCACCTGGCAGAATGCCTTGCCCATATTAAGGTTTAATAAATATTTGTTTGAAGTCTTTAAGTCTCTTAAATTTCACTGCTACTTATCCATAAAGGGCAGACGACTCTATTTGGCATTTCTCTGATTCTCAGTATCAGCTCCTAATTCCACTTTATTTCTCACTCTCAGAATTCAAACATCACTTTACAATTCCCCAAAGAAAAGAACTGATTCCATTTTGTTGTTGTTGTTGTTCCTTTGCTCTCTTGTCTTTACCTCCTTTCTCTGCCATTTAAAATTTTTCTTTCGTTTCTCTCCTGCTCTTCCCTTCTGTTCTATCCACAGCTCTGAGCACGCCAGCGCCTCACTCTAGAACGCTGGGCGTCAGTTCAGATGATCTCAAAGATTCCTTTCAGTTCTGTTAGCCAGTAGTTTAAAAAGTTACATAACCTGGGAATCTAAGCTATTACAGACTCAACACTTGTGTTTCCAATTTTCAACTCCATTGTAATAATAAAGCAATGGAGAGGTTTTGGGGACCCTGGGAAGGGAGAGTGCAAGAATTCGCTAGCTACTGTAGCGTCCAGCCTGGGAAGGGATCCAAGCCAAGCATGGGGTTCAGGATGTGTTTCTAGTTGCACAGCAAAGCTGCAGACTGGAAACCCTATTGTCTGGATACTCAACAGAAGGCATGCTGCCCTGCCTTCTTGTTCCTAGCATGCCTTTGGGGGATGTTCCATATTTTTATCAAACTGTACAACAACAATATTGCCAGTTCCCTATGTACCTTAAAGGAAGGTGTATCAGTGTAATGTCCCAGGAATATGATCAAATGAAACTTAATTTTGAAAGAACTCTGTATTGCAAAATTTAACTTTTCCCTAGCCTTCAGTTCTGGAAGATGACAGAGGAATAGGGAAGGTGTATGTAGGGGGCAGAAAACCCAAAGCTGATTCTCAAGGAGACCTTTCGAAGCACCTTCCAGCTATAATTAGAAGTGAATAAAGAAATGAGAGGGGAACCAGGGATTTGAGTCACATTCCTCCACAGAAAATATGTGGCAGCAACTTGGGTGTTAAAAAAAAAAAAAGGAAATAAAAACAACAAAATAAAAAATGAAAATGCACGTATGGAATATTTACCAAATGATGAACATACGTAGTTGAAGAAATAACAGAAGATGCCTCCATAGCTATCCATCATTATTATGTGTCATATAATTACAAATATTATTATGTTATATGATAAAATACATATTTATATTATATTAGATTAATCTGCTCTCAGGAACCCACTATGAGGCATGAGTAGTTGCGTTGGTAAATAAATCTCTTAGCAGTATGTGGGTAACAAGCAATATCTTCTCTTTTTGTGACTCTGTCCCATTATTAATCTGTGGGATATGCAATTAGTGTACATGAGAGAGACACAGCTAGAAGACTAGAAACCAGGTTTTCTTTGATATACCATCATGGGCCAGCGTTTCAGTTGCTCTGCAAAAGGAACTTTATTTTCTTGCTTCCATTAAGCATACCATAATGTGTTTATTTCATAAATCTTCTCACCGTCCTGACAAAGAAAATAGGGAACACATTTTTATTTCTCATACTCAGATGGAGGGGCTAATGGAGGCACTGTGGATTAGATGTGGAGAGTCGTCTGGGATAGCAGGCCAACGGGGTTTGGAGTCTTCCATTCACACTGACTAGCTGCGAGACACTGAGTGAGTCTAAATTTCTTCACTCTGGACTGAAGCAGATACTTAGCATTTGTGTGAAAAGGTTGCTGTGACGAACTAATAAGAATGTGTACACACACACACATACACACACACACACACTGCACACGTATACTTTGTTTAAGTATCCCTAAATGTGGCGACTATTTTTTTTATTATGAAACAATTTTTCTTGGCTTTTCAGTGATGTAACCACACTGGTCCAGTATATTCTTCTAGATGCCTGGAGCCAACTACTGGGCTCCAGCACCTTCTAGCCTGTCCCAGAAAACTGAAGCACAACCTAGCGTCAGCGTTTCGTGATCTTAGGTGTGTTTGGGTTGTGCTCAAGATGTTGTAAAGAAAAGCTGTGGGGCACCCTTTTTCTTGCCATCATATTTAAATACAAAGCCTTTAGCAATCAGGCTGCTTTTGTACCTTTTGTTTAGAAGGGAAAAAAAACTCAAAACATGTAGCAAAGCCTGGCATGTAATGAGTGTTCAATAGATGTTATCATCCTGTCCTTTGACGGCCTGTGGTCTAAAATGCCCAAGCCTGAGCAAAGAGCAGACACAGAAATACATAGACTTTATTTTTTTTAGATTTGTAACTACCATTGCCACAAGTACACCATTTTTGTATTTTTACCTTTTATAAATTTTACAATATTTTGTAAATATTTTACAATATTTTGTATTTTTACCTTTTTTTCTGGAAAGAACTTAAAATTTACAGAAGAGTTGCTGGAATAGTACAAAGACTATTCCAGTATCCCCTTCACCCAAATTCATCCATTATTAACATTTCACCTCTCTCACTCTTTCTTTGTTTCTCTTTCCCCTTCCCACCCATTCTCTTTACACACACACACACACACACACACACACATCTCACACTCCTTTGCCCCAAATGCTTTGGTGCATTTTTCTTTCTTTTTTTTTTATTATAACTTTTTTTAATTTCATTTCTTTTCAGCGTAACATAATTCATAGTTTTACACCACACCCAATGCTCCATGCAATGCGTGCCCTCCACAATACCCACCACCTGGCTCCCCCAACCTCCCACCCCCACCCCTTCAAAACCCTCAGGTTGTTTTTCAGAGTCCATAGTCTCTCATGGTTCATCTCCCCCCCAATTTCCGTCAACTCCCTTCTCCTCTCCATCTCCCCATATCCTCCGTGTTATTTGTTATGCTCCGCA
>PISX010000882.1:0-60335 GCA_004024625.1 Mellivora capensis
TCAAGTTTCTTCAAGGCAATTCCAAAAATCACTTTATAAAATACAAGCTGCTCGACTGATGAATGGATGAAGAAGATGTGGCACACATGCACAATGGACTATTACTCAGCCGTCAGAAGGAATGAAATCTTGCCCTAGGCAACGACGGGGATGGAGCTGGAGTGTACTGTGGTAGGCATAAAGGTCAGTGCCAGTCACAGAAAGACAAACACGCCATGTGAATTCACGCATCTGTGGAATTTAAGAAACAAAACAGATGAGCATATGGGAGGGGGAAGAAGAAGAGAAAAAGAGAGAGGGAAACAAACCATATGAGACTCTTAAAGATAGAGAGCAAACTGAGGATTGATGGAGAGAGTAGTTGTAGGGGACTGGGGATAAAGGAGGGCACTTGGGATGATGAGCACTGGGTATTGTACATAAGTATGAACCACTGAATTATACTCCTGCAACCAACATTGCATTGTATGTTAACTAACTAGAATTTAATAGAATTTAATGTGAATTTAAATAGAATTTGAAAAACATTAAAAAATAATATAAAGTAAAATAAAATAAAAGTCAAGCTACTCAGGAGTCCTTCAAACACCTGAACTTTTTCAGCTTGCAGCCTTTGCACAAACTTAGAACTTCCCAAACAGGTTGCCATGAATGACTTGTATGCCAGGAGATACGCCTGTCTTCCGTCTGTGGGGCAGCCGGGCCAGACATGAGGCTTTCAGAGTCCTCAGGATGGTTACCTCAGACTGAGCACAGCTTCATCTGTGGCTCCTCTTAAGACCTGATTCGGCCTGAGTCTGAGAGCATGCCCAACCCAGCCCGGAACCAAAGAGCCAGATGAGTGACATCCAGAACTCAACACTGCAGCGTGGTGTGGTGGGCAAGAGAATGTTCCAGCACATGGACATTACTGAGCAGCCAGTATACAGTACATGCCACTTCTGTTGGACAAGGGGTCATGGAGGTCCTGGAGGGGTGGTTTCCCTGTGCCCAGTGAGCATGGTGTCACAACCCAAAGGGAAACCGGTCAGGAGCAAGAAGGAGGGGATGAGATAAGCAGGGGTCCTAGAGGCAAACGCCAGACTACAGCCCCAAATCTCTATCTTCAAAATATGGGAAAATTATTTCTCTGTGGAGGATGTGGGTTAATTCTTACAAACTGGCTGCATGGGATTGGTTGTGTGATCTGTGAATTAGAGGATCACCATTATTTTTTAAACATGTGATATGAAAAGTCTGAGTTTGAAATATTTTTGTATTAGCAAAAGAAATGGACGATATTTGTCAGTGAAAACAGGGAAATGTCATTAGACTCTTTATTTTTGTTAGAAATTTTGTAAGGAGCATACGAATAACTTCTTACCAATAGTAACTAATAAGAACCTGAAGATCATTCCAATCAAGTGGTCAATCACCCTAATTCAGTGGTTATTTGTAGTTCCACTCATGGTGGGGATAGCTAGATATGTTTATGCAATGGAATAAAGTTGAAATTCCACCTAATGACATAATCTAGCCCAAAATATATTTAATTTGAATCTAGAAATTTGTTTCTAGAAAATGCAGGAGATAGAGGAACAAGATAAATGACACCACAGGAAGTAATTTAATTAGTTTTCCATTTCCATCATCAAATTATGTTTTCCATTTATTAGGTTTAAGTGTTTTTCATTAACATTTTTTAATGTTCTCTGTTAAGGCCCTGTGCCTCTTCTGTAAGATTTATTCTAAAAATGTTCTATACTTTATTAACATTATAAAACATACCTTGCTTAAAATTAATTTTTCTGTTCCTTGTTAGAGTAAGAAATAAAATTAAAATTCAGATTCCTGGGGGGCGGGGAGGAGAAAAGAATTTATATATTGGTTGGATCCTGAGCTATATCTTCTTGGAATCTAAAGAGTCATAGTGTAACTTGTTTAATAATTCTTAATACTCAAATTTATTTTTTCCTGTCTGAGATCTGAAGGCTTACCTTAGGAATTCTATTTCAATTCCAAGTTTATGTATATGTATATGTATATGTATATGTATACATTATGCTTGATGTGCTGAGTTTAGTTTCCCTTCCCTGTTATTTTTATTATTGTTTGCCCCTCTCCCCCTTGTCTTTCTCCAAAACATTGGCATATTATCTATTATTTAAACTTACTCATGAGCAACTATGTATCGGCTCACTTTTTCCTCTAAGGGGTTTATTTTGTTTCCTAGATTTTTGAGAATGAGAATGTACTAGCACTCATTTTACCTGAAGTGGGGCTTTATCATACCCTAAGAGCATCTTCTTCCAACCAACCCCACTTACCACCTCTCTGTGACCTATGTCCTGAGCCAAGCTGAAGAATTCCTTAACAGGATCCTTCATGATAATGTGCCTAACTCACAGAATCCTAGCTTGCAAAGCATATATCTTAGATTGTAACCAAAAAAAAAGGCTAGTTTACCCTGCCTCTGACATGACTCCAAACATCTGAAATGTTAGAACGTGGTGGTGCTTTTATGCTGAAACATTACACAATCCCTGGAGTGCGGAGTGCAGAACTGCTATGGTTCCACTATTGATATGTTAGGGATTGGGGCAGAGGGACAGCAAGTTCCATAATAAAGTTTCTTATCTGGGTGGGAGGAAGGGAGCACAGGGGGAAAAACAGGCACCGGAAGGACATCATTCAAACTAGGCATCTTCCATCCTGAAAATGATGAAAGAAGACATTGCAAGGGCTTTTTAAATCCCTCCTACAGCTCCCAGAGCACCACTCATCACCAAAGTTTTACAAATCACCTTTTTATGGTCTTTGGAGTAAATCTCTTTCATCTAAAGTTTGGGACCTTAGGATCAGAAGAAGGAGTGGTCTTGATCCTGACATGGAAATCAGAATTCTCTAGATTAAATGTCTTAAGAGAAGGTTCCCTTCCCTTTCTAAAAGTCTGATTTCTAGAGCAGGCTTTTCTCAGAAGGTAACTGCAATATCTATGAGTTTGGAATAAATATTTACAGGATCATGAAAAGATGAATTCCATGCAACCCACTACCACCATTCAAATATAAAGATACGAATACAAAAATGCATGCCCTTTAGTCTGCAGGGTAGCTGGGGGAGAGAAGGGAAGAGATCATTCCTGGGGGGTGCAAACAATATTGACCCCTCACCACTTGCCTCGTATTTTCCAACAGTCAGGCAACACAAAGCACCCACTGTGTCCCAAACACTGGCTGGGTACTGGGACGCTAAGTACCCTTGAACTTCTCTTGGGGGCAGCCCTCTTTTTCCCCTTCTCTTTCTCTCTTTTCTGACATTTAAAAATCTGCAGAGAAAGAGGCAGATTCACCAGGAGAAAGGAACTCAGAGCAGACACTGGTTTTTCCAACAGAAACAAAACAGACCTGAGGTAGATGCCAGGAAGGAGGCCTACCCAGAAAGGTTCGGCAGAACCTGGTTTTGCCACCGTCTGGGCTGGTCACTTGGATGTCACTTGGACGCTCCGGACCTCGTTTTTCCCACCTATAAAATGAAGGTTGGGATAAATGATCCCTAAAACACCTTTGAACCTTAAGGAGACCTCCCTTGTCTAGCACTGCATATCCTAAGGAAACCACACGTGGTGCAATCATTCCACACACACACATATGTCTCCGTCTCTCGTCCTGATTGTGTATTTAAAGTTCTCCCGTGATGCCAGGCATGCCGGTGCCGATATAGCAAGATTTCTTTCCTTTGGGGTAGGATTTGTTCGTGCACTCCTTTTGCACGGAGAACTGCAGTGTAGTCCGCTGCCTTTACAAAGCGCAGGCTATTGGGGGAAATCTCATTCACAGATGTAAGCTCTCCTCTGCGTTGCAGAGAGGGTAAGTGGCTGGAGAAGATACCACCAGCCCACTCCGGTGAAGGGCCTAAAATGTCCAAAGGGCACGTTATGCTTTTCTGGCAAGATGTCAGTGCGGGCTTCTTAGGGCTAGGCACCCCAGCGCTCCCCTTTCCAGGTCCCCGGCTGCAGAGCTGCCCTTGCCCAGAAGGCCGGCTGTGCACCATTGCAGCTCTGCGGTCACTTGGGGTGCGGGTGCCCAGCGGGCACTGAGACCCCCTTCTCTGCTCTCCCGAACCTACGCAGGAGAGCGCTGCCCTCTAGCGACCAAAGTGGGAGATGCAGCGCGGCCTGAGCCTCAGAGAGCGCTGAGGCTGCTGGTTGAGGTTGTGGCCGGTCTTTGCGGAGGGCGCCTGTGGCGGGAAAAGACCCCAGACTCTCCCAGTGCATGGGCTCTGGGACGGTTTGTGATTTCCCTTTAGGGGCAGGACGGATTGAGAAAAACACGGGTGGATAAATAAACAAGATGTATGACTGGTAAGTGATAGACAAACCGAAAGGTAGATGGATGACAGGTGATAGATGATTCGATACCCCTTTGCTAGAACTTTCTACATGTCAGACACAGGCTAAAGGCTTTCTCCCATTATTTCATTTGCGTCTTTCCGGATTCTTAGGAATGGCTAATAACCTCTTGCTCCTACTTGCCAAATGAGAGAACTAAGGCCTTACACAGGTAAATAACTTGCACCTTGGCAATCTTCCGCAGAGCTAGAAAGCGGCGGAGTGGGTCTCAATCTACAGCCCCAGACCCCACGGTTGTCTCTTGGCTGTCTCCCTGCTGAAGGGATGTGCGCCCCCAAACCCCAGGTGGCCAGTGTACCTCGCCTCTCCCTCGCCACTACAGACCTGGCACGCTGACATCACACCGGTCCTGCACCCCCTCTCATTCATCAAACACCCCCAGGACATCCCAGGCAGCGCGCTTGAGGCAGAGTGTCCCCGACTTGGAAGCCCGCCTAGGGAGCAGGGCAAAGACCGGTCCCCTCCCGCGGGGGCTGAAGTATTGCTGTTCTAGGAGGAACGCTGTTCCCGTCCACGTTTGGCAAGGGTCTCACTAACGTGCAAGGGGAAACTCAGTCCCGAGATTTTAGGATTCCCGATAAATTTCGATCCTCCCCCGCCCCCCCTTTAACCCTTAACTGAGCGCCTACGATGCACCGGAGGCTGCTTGATGCTGCAGCAGGGAACTGGGAGTCCAATGCGGGCGGACAGACGGGTGGATAAATGACATTCGGGACGGCCTTGCTTGGCACGTCCCGCGACCACCCACCGCCCAGGAGGAGGCGGAGAAAGGGCAGGTTCACTAGCCCGAAGGGTCTCTTAGATTTCTACAGAAATCTAAGTCCATCCACCTGCCCCTCCTAACGCCTCCACCTTGGCTATCTCCCTGGAGTCCGCACCCCCAGGGAATGCAATTTCAGTGACCTCACTCGGGGCGGAGGGGGTACTTTATGTCATCCTACTCTTTCCCCACACGTCCTAATTGCCTCCGTGTGTCACCCAGCCGCTAGCTGAGCCACCCTGCGCCCCTCATCCCTGGCCCGCGCGCGGGTGATGGGACGGACCCCTCCCACGAGGGCGTCGGCGCGGGGCTGGCGTAGGGCCTGCGTCAGCTGCAGCCCGCCGGCGATTGGGGCGCGCTCGCCTCCTTGGCTTGGGGGCTAATTATAAAGTGGCTCCAGCAGCCACCAGCCCCGGGACAGCGAGGCCAGTCGAGGCAGGCGCTCTGAGCCCTGCAGACGCAGAGGACCGCGACGGTGAGGCCCCCGTCTGCCCGCGCACCCGGCCGCTTCGCGCCGACGCCCGCCCGGCTCTCACCTGCCTTCTTCTCTCCCTTCCAGAGCAGTGCTTGGGACCAGATGTCTCCGACCAGCCTGCGCCATCCGATCGCCGTCAACGTGAGTGAAGTTGTCCAAACCGCGCCTTTGCTGCGTGCGTTCGGGGCCGTCCGCCTGCTCGTTTCCCCCTCCCCTCCCGCGTTTCATTCATTGCATGGGGCACCCCAACTTTCTTCTGGTCCCTGTTTGTGACCCGGGTGAAAGCTCTCCCCCACCGCAAGGCTCCCGTTCTCTCTTGCATTTGGTCTTCGCATTCGGGTAGTCTCTCCAGAATCCTTCTGAGGCAGTGGAAGTCCAGAAAGAGAGCCGAGCTCCCGGGCATCCCCGTGTTCGGGGTGGCAGTGTCAACCTGGAAACCGCGAGGCGATCTGCCTCTGGGCTTCCAGGAGCGGCGTCCGCCGGGCTAACAGGCGCCCAGGAAAGAGCATCCCTGGGACTTCTTGCTCAATAACCCCTAGCTGGGACTGACCCGGCGAGAGGTCCCTCGGAGGGACCCGCTTTGCGGCCAGCTCACTCGGAGTTCATGTCCCTTTCTCCCTGCAGCCCATGGCGCCGTTCCTGAGACTCTGCACTTGGCTGCTGGCGCTCGGCCCAGGGCTCCTGGCGACCGTGAGAGCGGAATGCAGCCAGGACTGCGCGACGTGCAGCTACCGCCTGGCGCGCCCGACCGACATCAACCCCCTGGTGAGTGCAGCGGCAGTGGGTGGGCTGGTAGCGGAGTCAGTCCGCACACCGCCCGGCCTGAGGCCTGGGGGCGCACCGCCTGGACACCATCGATCCCGCCGCCGCGGCGACGATCTCTGGTGACGCAAGTGTCCGACTGTTCCCCGAACGCCGACGAAAGTCCCGCTCTAGCTCTCAGCTTTGGGACCCGCGACCATCTAGGGACGGGTGAGGGCGGCAGTACTGCCACACAAACCAAGTTCGTTTTGACCCTGGGAACGCAGGAGCCCGAGATATGCTCTCTTTGGCATCTTGGAGAGCACTAGGGTGTCGCCTCACCTGTCCCAAGGAAGATGCTCTATCACCCCAGTTCCTCACATATCCCACCAAGGGCCCCTGCCACACAATCCTTCCTCCCATCCTTCCTGCAAATAATGTCATTTTTTATTAGTGACATTTCGTTATCTTTCTTTGGATTTCATTTCTCTAGCCGTTCATCCTCAGATCCTTCAAGCCCTTCCCTTCACCTTTGGATAGGAGAGAGCAAAGGATTGGGATCCCCAGGAAGGGAGGGGGCGGGGGGAGGAGGGGGGAGGAGCAGTAGACAGGAGAGAAAGAGATCGGCACCTCTTACAGGCAAGTGACACTGGAATCCAACATCTGTCTTATCTTGGATGTACTTTTGTAATAGCAACTCAGACAACTTAATTTGGCTACAAAATGGGCACAGGAGAGGTGGCCAGGTCCAAAGAGGTGACAACAATGAAAAGATAAACTACAGGACCTGAGATGGGGGTGGGAGGAGGGAAAGCTGAGAACAAAAAGAATACTCATTCTGATCAGAATCCTGCTCTTAAATCACCCCTGAATCAGAATCAGAATTTCTGAATTTGGGACCCCAGGAAGCTTCATTTTAACTCACTCCTCCAACGATTCCTTTGCACTGTCTTCTCAATTTGTTGAAATTGTGTGCTGACTTTAAAGGGTCAATGGAGAATAATGTATTAATCCAAGGAGTTAAGCTCCTCATTTGAGCCTTTGAAGAAATTTTGTGATGTAGATCCGTAAAATGGGGACGAAAATTAAGGAAAGAATTCCACTAAAGCCAAAGCACATGTTCCAGGTTAAATGTTTGCTTGTTTCATTTGAGTTACCTGATCTAACTTCATTCCATTTGTGCAGGTACTAACATGGCCCTAAAGAGAAAACACACAGTAGAGGGTTTTATATTTAAAGTATGGTGATGAAATGTTGCAACTTAAATAGGTGTAACAATCCCCTTCATCTATCTTTTGTCTTTCTGTTTTGTTTAATTGACTGTCTTTTTATTGGGGCTTACAGGTAGGGTTGTTATTTTCTCTGTGACTAAAGGCTTTGTTAATGACTATGTTGCTGGTATTATAGCAGTTCTGGAATTTCAGCTCAGATGCAGAAGACATGAGAAATGAGGCCGCCTAACTAAAACTATGTAGAATGAATGTAACAAATATTGACCCTCCACCATCTGAAAGACACCTGTGCTTAGTTCTCTGGTGGATGAAAAGCTAAGCAGGCATGCCATGATTGATGTCCAAATTGAACTTGCTCTCTGATACGATCTTGACCACAGAACACAGAGTGTGATAAATACTATCAAAAAATGCATAGACCTATACAGGAGCTTATAAATTAACCTGACTTGTTTAATTTTATTCTGGTTATTTGCCATTATTTTTTTTTTAAGGAATCCCAACATTAAAAACCCTTCTGGTAATAGTACACAAAATATTCAATGGTAATTTTTGGCAAGGAAATAATTTACATTTCATTTTAGAATGGAAATGTTATTGACACTTGAAGATCTCACATTTTTAATGATGTTTTTATTTCTTAGATATCAAGAATAACGTGGGATCATTTTAACTGCATCACTGAATCATCTTTAGATATTTATACATGCATACATTCAATTTTCTTAGACACAAAGCTTAAATAATTATTTTTTTAAGATTTTATTTATTTATTTGACAGAGAGGGAGAGATCACAAGTAGGCAGAGCGGCAGGCAGAGAGAGAGAGAGAGAGAGAGAGAGAGGAGGAGGAGGAAGCAGGCTCCCTGCTGAGCAGAGAGCCTGATTGCAGGGCTCTGATCCCAGGAGTCTGGGATCATGACCTGAGCCAAAGGCAGAGGCTTAACCCACTGAGCCACCCAGGCGCCCCACAAAGCTTAAATAATTATTAAGAGCTGGTTAAAATACCCTAAGTAGTTTTGTTGCACTCATAAATTGCTTTCTTGCGCTGTGAAAATATTATGTGTGTATCTTATATAAATTAATATACCAAGATATTTTTAAATACCAAGAAAGGACCTCATTTTTCTAAATCAAGTGTCTGTAACCTGCATTCTATAAGTATACTTCAAATGGCTATCGAAAGCCTGAAATGCCCAGAAATATTATGTAAACTTTATAAATATTCATGTAATATTAGTTCTCTTTTTAATCATACCCAAGTGATCTGTCAAATAGAAGAGAATCTTAACAAGATTATTAGAACATATAACCTAAATTCTACAATGATTAGAATTTAATTGTTATATAATAAAAAGAAGAAATTATATACAGATCATTTCTCATTCCCATTTTGCCAAATAATATGATTTCCATTGGGGAAAATTAAAAACTTTTTTGTACACCAATAACTAAATGTTAAGAAACATGAATAATATGTGAGCATTTGCATATGATAATTTCATATTAGAGCTCATCATTACAAACATTTGGTTCAAGGTGATTAAATCTGTTTTAATCTGTTTAAATCTGTTTTCAATCAAAGGAGGGAGCAAAGCATCTCTATATTCAGCAAATCAGTACCTCATAATCCAAATAATTCACAGGACTAAAACTGAGTTTTAGTATGTCTTTCTTTTCCAATTTATTTTGAAATTGTTGTTTTTCTTTAAAGAATGGAAGTGTTTGCAAGAATACTCGATGCCATTCCAGGTAGAATAGTAACATAAGAAAGTAAACAAACCTTATGTTATTAATATTGATTGTATCAGTAAGACAAGAAGATAAAAGGGATCTGGGGATGATATCCCTAATTAGATAAAGAGAAATTTCTCCGTCTTGGATAGAAAAGGTTCAAACAAAATGTCATCAACAGTGGAAAATTATCCAGTGAAATTAGATTGCGCCTGCAGCCAATCTAGGTTAAAACTAGGTGGAAAAAGTCTTTTACAATATTGGAATGGCATGGCAGATACAATCTGTTAACATTCAAAGAAAAAATCCTAACTTGATTCAATTAATTACCCACAGTGATTCCATTTTCCTTTGATTTGCCTGTTCCCTATATTGAAAAGTTGTACTAAGAAAATGGTAATTATTATATGAGACTCTCCATATCACAGCACACATGCTGTGGCTCACAAAAACGTGCTTACCTAATGAAATCAGAAAAGCCTCTTGGTATCACTAAATGGAATTCTCTTCCCAGGCTTGCACCCTGGAATGTGAAGGGAAGCTGCCCTCTCTCAAAACCTGGGAAACCTGCAAGGAGCTCCTGCAGCTGTCCAAGCTGGAGCTCCCCCACGATGGCGCCACCGCCCTCCGAGAGAGCAGCAAGCCCGAGGAGAGCCACGTGCTGGCCAAAAAGTACGGGGGCTTCATGAAAAGGTATGGAGGCTTCATGAAGAAGATGGACGAGCTTTATCCTCAGGAGCAGGAAGAAGAGGCCAATGGAGGGGAAATCCTGGCCAAGAGATACGGGGGCTTCATGAAGAAGGACGCCGGGGAGGAGGACGCCCTGGCCAACTCCTCAGACCTGCTCACAGAGCTGCTGGGAACCGGGGAGAACCGAGAGAGCGGCCCCCACTCCGAGTTTGGTGAGGATGAAGAAGTGAACAAGAGATACGGGGGCTTCATGAGAGCCTTAAAGAGGAGCCCGCAACTGGAAGAAGAAGCCAAAGAGCTTCAGAAGCGGTACGGGGGCTTCATGAGGAGAGTCGGTCGCCCGGAGTGGTGGATGGACTACCAGAAGAGGTACGGGGGCTTCCTCAAGCGCTTCGCCGACTCTCTGCCGTCCGACGAAGAAGGGGAAAGCTACTCCAAAGAAGTTCCTGAGATGGAGAAGAGATATGGAGGATTTATGAGATTTTAACCCCTTGGCAGCCAGCGGCCCCAGGCCCCAGCAAGCCTTCCTCCCCCCTTCCCTTCCACCCTCCGCCCTGCCCCGGGCCAATCTGTCTTGTTACCCCGCATTGCTCGCATTGTAGAGTTGCCTTTATTGTCTGGGTAACTAACTTTACGACCTGAAGGCGCTCTCTTCGGGTTCTGCGTTCTCTTGGCCGTGTTAATGCTCAGTATTGGTCTAGTGCAGCTGCGTCGTTTTCATGCTACAATCGCTCTTCTTCCCTTGTCCTTTATTTTTCACAAAACCCCAATAAATGCTTAATTGTAAACAGAGACAATAAACCCATTACCCCAGCTGCATGACATTCTTGTAAGTTTCTTCTTCTCCGAGGCCCTCGCTGGCTTTCCTGTTCCCATGGTAAATCCTAAAGTTGAAGATACTGAGGCCCTCTGCTCTGGGCAGAATCATCACTGGCCTCCTTCACTTCCAACAGCTGAGGCTGCAAAAGCATTTTTCATTCAATTCCTTATATGTAAAGTCCTAGATGAGTGAACACTTTGAGCAAAGTACAGTTATTTCCACTCTTCTTTCTGGAAATCAGATACAGGAAGAAAAACCGGAGCCTAACAGAGAAACTATCTATGCCCTCATACAGAAGGAAATCTGTACTCACATCCAGAGGTGCATGTCTGTTTTCTTCAGCAAAGTATTTTACAAGTTAGTGAGAAACGAAAGATAATTTAGCCCCATTTCACAAATGCAGATGAAGGCCAGAGAGGTTAAATTGCTGAACCAAGGTTGCCTAGCAGTTGAAGGATAGAAATAGAATGAAGACCCCCAAATTTCTTCTTGTTCCTGAGCAATGTCCTTTATACTCCCACTCCCAGTCTCTCACTCAGATCACTACCAAGAATTAGAAAAACTCGGGACCGTATCTTGTTCAGTAGTGTATATCCTTACACCACCATGAATGGTGGGTTCTCCAGTATCTGACAAATGGACATATGAGTGAGTAAAAGAATGAAGGAATTTGGTGATCAGATTACTGGAAAAGATATAGGTGTTTTAGAAGGCAAATTATCACACAAAGACGCTTATGGCTACTTCATATTAATTAAATCATTTGGGACATTCAGGAACAACCACCAAAAAAGTAACATGTCCTCCTTTTTCTAATTGAAACCACCTGCAGCTAAACTCCCATCCACTAGGTCATTTCTCCAGAACCCTGCCCTATTCTCTCTTTTGGTGTACTTCCCCCAAAATTCAGAGTTTAGCAACTCAGAAAAATAGAGGAAGAGTCTTTGTCCTGCAGTCCAGCAGTGTGCAAGCGTGTGTGTTCCATTCTGATGAGGCAGCTCTGCTGTCCTGGGCAGTCTGTCCCACTAAGTCCAGCCCTACTGGGGTTCCTGGGACACCAAACATGGATGTGCACTATTAGAAGACTCTTCTCCTCCTGATCAGTGCAAGAGGTATTAGTCAGTACCCCTCAGAGCCACACCACAGACTATCTTCCTGATCCCTGGCAAACTAACTTTTTCTTCCAGGTGAGAGCCTTCTCCTTTTGACCTAGAATTGGGAATAATGGAAGTGTTTGAAGCAAATCAGGAGAAAAGTGAGAAAGGAAACCAGTGTCCAGTGCTCTAGGAAACCAGTGTCATGACTCTAGGAAAACAGTGTCGTGAGCAATAAGGAGTGGTAAGTCTGGTAGCACTTTGGAGGTACTAGGTTTCCACCCAGCCTTAGCCAATTGTTTCCCTGGGTACTGACCATATTGCCAAGCTTTTCCAAAGAAATCTAAAACCCAGATTTTTGTAGTAATAGCCCAAGTTTTTAATTTGGGTCATTAATTCCATTTAAAACAGCGTGGACCAAATAAAACCCATCTGCAGGTCAGATTGGAGAGACATGGGGCTAGTCTTTTGAGAAAAAAAAGTCATTTAATTCTCTTCCCTAGAGCAAAGGATTCCCAAAGCTTGGAAACAGGAATCCAACCTACGTCCTAGAGATGGCAAGAGTAAAATGCCCTTCTCCTTCCATGATAAGAAAATAACATAGTTATTGTAATAATACAATGTGTATCCATACACATAAACACCTCATACAATAGGGTTTGAGAAAAATCACAATTTTCACAATCAAATGAACACAATATTTTTCAAATAAAAACAGTTCTTTAAGTAGGAGGCCCTTCTTTTGCATTTTGGGGTAGCTGTGTAGATCAGACTAAAACTCTCAGAGTGGTTAACAGACCCGTCACCTCTTTTGCCACCTGTCACCTTGGCTAAGGGGCCAGCAATGCCTGAGGTGGGACAGTATCACTCACTCTTGTATTTCTTCCCTCTCCTCATGCCTAGTGGAATATGAAGAACCTAGAGCAAGTGCTACAAATGGTTAGGGAGGAAGAGAACAGAGAAGGACGGGGAAACAGGAAAAGATGGTCAGCCTCGAGGGCACCTTCTCTCTGGCTGCCTATGGGGCTGCCTGCTCCAGCATGAAAGGTCAAATGAAGCTGAGCCTCACAGTAAGTATCACAGTTGTCCAGGAAATATGACTCAAGGGGTGCTCTGCAGGTCTTCCTGAGTCCCCAAATATCTCTCACATTGTCTGGTCTGCTGTCTGAAATCCATCATTAGAATTTTGTGCCTTTAACACTTAAAGGCTTTGATTTTCAAGAATGTCCTAATTAAGGGTGCCTGGGTGGCTCAGCCAGTTAAGCATCTGCATCCGGCTAAGGTCAGGATCCCAGGTTCCTTGCTCAGTGGGGAGCGTGCTTCTCCCTCTCCCACAGCTTGCTGCTTCCCTTGCTTGCATTCGCGCTCTCTCTGCCAAATAAATAAAAATCTTAAAAAAAAAAAAAAGTTGTCCTAATTAGAATCCCAGCAGCCTCTGAGTCATGAGGGATGAGTTTTAAATGCAGAGAACTGTGGATGGTTAACTAATAACTCAGAAAAGTTGTGACTGTAGACTTCAATGTGCGCTCAGCACAGGTATTCAGGGGTCCGGAAACATGGGAGGGACTGGGTTAGAACTAGCATAGGAGGAGGATTTAGGGTTAGCTCGGCTGATTGCACCAGGAGTTCCAAGTGGCGAAACTCTCCAAGCCCTTAGCGTGAAAAGGGCACACTCCCTGCAGAGAGCGCTGCTGCTCCATTGTCACCTTTCCTAACGCTCAGCTTCCCCCCCTCCCCCGCCCCACCCCACTCCCCTTCTCCTCCATCTGCTCACTCCTGTGGCACCAATTCCACCTGAAGCCTAGTCCTGGTTTGGGTTCCTTCTGAGAGTTGATAGCTCTAGGAACTCTGTGCATCAACTCTGACCAGGTTGCCTGGGTGGAAATTCCAGCTAGTTGAGTGATCTGAAGCTCTTTCCTCATTAGGTGGTTGGGATAACTCCCAGTTATATAGAGATATTGGACTTTTCCCTACCCTACCCTGCCTCATCCTGGGCTTCTCAGGAATAAGGTGCTCTGTCAGGACTGTCGGAGATGGGGAACTCTCTGTGAGCTTTGGTCTGGGGAGAGCCTGAGAAAACCCAACAACAGTGTTTTCTCTTCTGAGGTTTGTGTCTCACGGAGCAGGAAGGATTGCAGTGGCCCTTAATACTCATCTTCACTTTCTCAATCTTCTACTACAAACATGGAAAACCTGTGTAATGAGAAAGTTACCCCAAAATCAAAGACATGAAGAAACTGACTTTTGAGCTACAGAGGTTTCTTCTTCTTTTTCTTCTTTTTCAAGAATTTTTATTTATTTGACAGAGAGAGAGCACAAGCAGGCAGAGTAGCAGGGAGAGGGAGAAGCAGATTCCCCGTTGACCAAGGACCTCCCCCGCTCCCTCCCATACTGGACTGGATCCCAGGAGCCTGAGATCATGACCTGAGCCAAAGACAGTTGTTTAACCAACTGAACTATCCAGGCACCCCGAGAGGTTTCTTCATAGGAGAAGGTGAAGGAGGAGCATACAGCTTTGAATGCTTTGAAACTATGACTACTGTGAATATTTACAGGCTTTTTTCTGGAAGTGTACCTAAGCACCCCACGTGAATCATTTCATTCATTCAATAAATAATGGAGCTGACTACATTAAAATTGGTGGAAAAGCCTTCCAGACTGAGCGAACAATGAGTGCAATGCCCCGGAATGGGAACACATGCGAAACTGGAGGAATAAGACTTATGAGGCCTTCAGGGCTCTGGGTTTTAGTAGACTAGATTCAACAGAAAACAATTCATGTTTGAGAGCAGGTAAATGGCAAGATAAGCTGATGTGTTTCAATCTTCCTTGCTGCCAAGTAAAACAACTTTCCTCACTCCTCATTCTCCTGAGAGAAGAATGAACCAATTACATCAATTATATCCATCATCCATTTCTGTCATCCTTTGGCACCCTTCAAAGCATCCTGTTTTATCGGGGAAGAGGGGGGCAGTTATATAAACTTTCATGTTTTATGATGAAAATACAATGAATAGATTTTCTTAACCACTTTCTATACCAAAAACCAGCACGTGCAAAGTTCACTCATTGCTTGGAGAGTGGAAAGCAAAAAACAAAGCATACAGTTATATTAGTGACCAGGAATGCCTTTCTCTGCAGAGAAGGGAGTACCACACTCACTCAGCAGAAGGAACCTGGCAATAACAAGCATACCCATGTCACATGCTTATGATTTTTCTCTTAGGTTTTTTTTTAAATCAAGTATAACATATCTACAGAGAATCCACATTACCACAAGACATTGTCTCCCTGAATTGCTAGGAAGCAAACACACTGGTTAAAGAATGGGCTGGTAGGACAACAGCTTTAGGTGAATTGGGAGTGGGCAGAACTTGCACAGTGAGCCAACTCTTTCCTTTTTGTTGCTAAAGTTACTCACTGAGTAAATTTTATGGAGCATATCCTGCACTACTTTAGGTCCAGGGGTTGCAGAAAACAAAAGCCCAGCCCACTTTCTGCTTTCTCAAACCTACGTTATACTGGACGGAGTGAAACACTAACCAACAAATAAAAAAGGTAATTTCAGCTAGTTTTAAGTGCTCTACTTGTCTTCCAAAGAAAATTCAAACAAATGAAGAAGGATACAGTGTTACAGCGAACTTCCCCTTTTATCTCCCATACCTTCCGCAGAAGTAACTATTAAAAGTTTGGTGTTTATCTGAAATATATATATTTTTTCATTAATGAATACACACACATGCCTGCGTGGATATGCAGTTTTATTTTCATTGTCAACATGAATAAAATAATTCTGTACGTAGCATTTTCTGTCATCTTTGTTTTTCACCTAATACACCTTGGCAATATTTCTACATCAACATGTAAGTCTGTCTGATGCTTTTCAACTAGTGCGTGGTTAATGTGTAAGATGTGTGCTTTGCTTTTTAAAAACAATTCTCTTGGCAGTTTTTTCAGATTACCAACAGTGCTGCCATAAACGTCCTCATAAATATATAGGTATTACATTACATGTGTTATCCTGTATAAAAAGTGTGTGTGTGTGTGTGTGTGTGTGTGAGTAGCACTAGTAGTTGTCAAGCAAAGTACCACACAATCCCAGGGGAAGACTCCAAACACTTCTGCCCATTGTATCTTGTTATCAGGGTCACCAAGGAAAACACAGTACAGTCAAGCATTGAATGGACCAATGTTTCACCCACATGGAGAAGAGACAGGGCAAGATCAGCTTCAATACGGGGCATTTGGTCCCCCAATGACCAGCAGGTCTCTACCCACAGTCAATATAGGAATAGTCATCTACCTGCACCCCTCTTGTGTAGCATTGGAAGGAAGCCCATCCCCCCCCCCCGAAAAAGGACAGATACTGTAGTGGGGCTGGCCAGGTGTCATATCACACATACTACACTTTAAGCAGAGACAAAAGAGCATTCACAGAGCATGAAACAAGGAGATATTCCCACACAAGTAGATAAGCTTCCAAAAGGGTGTGTGGGTTCTTTATCTCTTGATAAGGAAGTACAGGTCAAGGCTCATTCTTTTCTTTTTTAAAGATTTTATTTATTTATTTGACAGAGATCACAAGTAGGCAGAGAGGCAGGCAGAGAGAGAGGAGGAAGCAAGCTTCCCACCAAGCAAAGAGTCCAATGCAGGACTCAATCCCAGGACCCCAAGATCATGACCCAAGCCGAAGGCAGAGGCCCAACCCACTGAGCCACCCATGCACCCCTCAAGGCTCATTCTTATACAGACTGCTTATGAGACTGCCTTTCTTACCAGTTCTGTACATTCCAACTGTTCCATAGAATGACCTCCTAAAAGTAAAATTGCTGGGTCAAATTATATTCATATCTAATATTTTATGGTTATTGACACATAGCTTCCAAAAATACCATACCAATTTATATTCCCATCTAATCTATATCTATCTATCTATATATATATATATATATATCTACTTAACTCTTTGGTTGTTTGTCTTTTTCTGAATTTATTTCTAGGTAATCTTTTGACAGATTATACTCAATAATCCTTTTTTTGTATATATTGAATCATGTAATTAAGAAGTTCAAGTTTTCCATCATGTGTATCTTAAGCTGTAAATGTAATGCCTCAAATTACGAGTTTCTTGGAAAAGCTTTGAAATTACACTTTCTCAGAACTCTTGAAATCATATAATTGTGTTCTGAATGGGACCATTACTCCAAGGAAGAAACAAGTTTGTCTGCTGATGGTAGCTTTAATGTGATACCATTCTTTGCAAAATACAGCACAAAAAAATGCAGAAGCTTTTGCAAGTTGGAATACATCACATGGCAACTCCTTTATCCCCAAATAATCTCATAAAACAAGCAGTTAGTTACTAATCCATGCATTCACTTATTGACCTAAACAGCTTTCCAAAACTGTAGCAGAGCCTAGTAATGGCTGCCATAGCAAAGAAAATATATAGGACTTTGAACAGAAGAATACTGAGTCATAGAAGGAAGGACTGAAATTATGGATTCCATAGAAGGAAGTCCAGGCCAAAATGTCTTGATATGATCAAATTAAAATAAAACCTGACATCCACCTTGAAGTAGCTTGGGAAGATTGGCCCCATTGAGCATCTTTTTGCTTCAAATTGAAGGTCTTCAAGTGAAATCAAAACTAAATTTTATATGACTGGATCCTTGCTACACAGGATCTTAGAAGATATTCTAGGGGAAAAAAAAAAGAACTTTCATAGAATTTTATCAGAATTCAAAGCCACTAAAACAAAACATTTCACTTAAGATCAATCAACCATTATAAATCAATTGCACTAGAAAGCCAGTTGCTGATTTATCCTATTACTAATGACTTCCAAGGGTCCACTTCTTCACTCCTCCCTGCTTAGTGTCCCCAGGCTTGTCATGTTTTTTTCATTATAGCTCTCACAAAACACTCTTTTTTTTTTGACTGTTTGGTTTATTTTTTTCCTTCACAGTACATGTTTCATTTTATAATTATTTGGTTAATTTATGTGATTGATTTCTGTCTCAACAAGCGGGAAAGTAGTAATCTCCATTTTACTTGTCATAGGCATTCAATAAAACAGCATTATGAGTCCGTGCTCCCATCTGAACTCATAGCAAAAATATGTAAATTTTGAAAACATGACTATGCTCAGAAAAAGATGAACCTGACTGGGTGATACACAGGAGGATATATGTCGTAATGAGCACTGAGTATTATATAAGACTGATGAATCAGTCTTATTCAGACTTATACAGACCTGTACCCCTGAAACAAATAATACATCATATACTAATTTTAAAAAAAAAGAAAAAGAAAAAGATGTAGAAACACACCGTGCTGAGCAGGACCTGAAATGATGGTTTCCTGGGCTCTGAGCCTGAAGACTAGTGGAGGTGGCCCTCTACTTTACTTTTTCATGATAACTGAGACCAAAGAGAAAATATGAGTGCCAGGTCCATTGCCAAAGACCTCAAATAGGGGCAGGTCATGCCAATCTATTGAAAAAAGCTGAAAAATTTAAGAATGCTGACCAGGACTCTGGTTTCTTGGGGTGATAGAAATAAGTAGACACAGTTAAAGAATCAGTATCTGGGCAAAGCCACCTGTCAATTTAGCCACTAGATTTGCAATATGATTAATTTCATCATGGGGAAGTGTCTCCAAATCTCCAACATAAATTCAATTTCTGAACCAAAACTGATAAAAAAAGTAAGAATGGGGAAAGAGAAAGAGAGAGAGAAATACTCCCATTTTATACAAATGGCACTATAAAATTCTAAAATAGGTAAGGAAAAATAACTTCAAGAAAAGCCAGCAAATGTAACAACTTCACTCGTGATGAAATGCAAATATTAAGATCATCTGAAAAGAAAATTTAAAACAAGTATTACAAGATTTTCAAGGAAATAAAGGCAGGAAGGAAAAAGAAAAGAAAATCAAGAAACTGTGAAATTAAAATGTTTAGCAGTAAATGAGGTATATCATTATTTAGAAAAAACTAATTAAGCAAGATAAATTCTAGACTAGACACAGTTCACTACTGCATTAAATTACAGAAAGTTAATAATGAAATCACCCACAAAAAGCATTTTTAATTGAAAAAGTATTTAAGTGACAAGAATAGATTGAATAGCCCCAATAGTATCTTTTAGAAGTTCCAAAAATTGAGACTATGATAAAGGACAGAGAAAAAAACCAGTAACCCTCACATCCACTAGAATGGCTACTGTAAAAAAGATGGCCAATAACAAGTGTTTTCAAGGATGTGGAAAGGTTGGAACCCTCGTTCATTGCTGGGAAACAGTTTGGCAATTACTCAAAAAAGTTAAACACATAGTTGCCATATGCCACTGCTAAGTATATATATGTGCAAGAGAACTGAAGGAATATGTCTGCACACAAACTTTCACACAAATGTTCATAGCAACACTATTCATAATAGTCAAAAAGTAGAAATAACCCAATACCTATCAGCAGATGAATGGATAAGTAAAATGTGGTACACCCATACAATGAAATATTATTCAACCATAAAAGGGAGGAAATATAGAAATGTGTTACAACCTGGATGAAACTTGCAAACATTAGACATACTGAAAGCAGCAAGACACTGAATGTTATATATTTACAATTCCGTTTATATTAAATATACAGAATCCATAGGGGCAGAAAATAGATTAGTGTTTGCCAGGGGTTGGGGGAGAAGGTGAATGGGGATTGGCTGCTCATAGTTCTGAGGTTTCTTTGGGGAATAATAAAAGCATTATGGAATCATACAGTAGTGATGGTAGCCAGAGGAATGTTGAAAGAGAAAACCAATGTTGGTGACATCACAATTCCAGACTTCAAGCTCTATTACAAAGCTTTCATCATCAAGACAGTATGCTACTGGCACAAAAACAGACACATAGATCAGTGGGACACAATAGAGAGCCCAGAAGTGGGCCCTCAACTCTATGGTCAACTAATCTTTGACAAAGCAGGAAAGAATGTCCAATGGAAAAAAGATAGTCTTGCCAACAAATGGTGTTGGGAAAACTGGACAGCCACATGCAGAAGAATGAAACTGGACCATTTCCTTACACCACACACGAAAATAGACTCAAAATGGATGAAGGACCTCAATCCATCAAATCCTTGAGGAGAACACAGGCAGCAACCTCTTTGACTCAGCCACAGCAACTTCTTCCTAGAGACATCACCAAAGGCAAAGGAAGCAAGGGCAAAAATGAACTATCAGGACTTCATCAAGATAAGAAGCTTTTGCACAGCAAAGGAAACAGTCAACAAAACTGAGAGACAACTGACAGAATGGGAGAAGATATTCACAACTGACATATCAGATAAAGGGCTTGTATAAAAATCTATAAAGATTTAACACCCAAACTTAACACCCAAAGAACAAATAATCCAATCAAGAAATGGGCAGAAGACATGAACAGACATTTCTGCAAAGAAGACATCCAGATGGCCAACAGATACATGAAAAAGTGCTCAACATCACTCAGCATCAGGGAAATATAAACCAAAACCACAGTGAGATACCATCTTGCACCAGTCAGAATGGCTAAAATTAACAAGTCAGGAAATGATAGTTGTTGGTGAGGATGCAGAGAAAGGAGAACCCTCCTACCCTGTTGGTGAGAATGCAAGCTGGTGCAGCCACTCTGGAAAGCAGTATGGAAGTTCCTCAAAAAGTTGAAAATAGAGCTACCCTATAACCCAGCAATTGTACTACTGGGTATTTACCCTAAAGATACAAATGTAGGGATCTGAAGGGGTACATGCACCCGAATGTTTATAACAGCAATGTCCACAATAGCCAAACTATGGAAAGAACCTAGATGTCCATCAACAGATGAATGGAATACTATGGAATAATATTCAATGGAATACCATGCAGCCATCAAAAAACTGAAATCTTGCCATTTGCAACAACATGGATGGAACTAGAGGGTATTATGCTAAGTGAAATCAGTCAATCAGAGAAAGACAATTATCATATGATCTACCTGATATGAGGAAATTGAGAGTCAGGGTTGGGGGTCATGGGGAGTAGGGAGGGAAAAAATGGAATAAGATGGGATCAGGAGGGAGACAAACCATAAGAGACTCATATTCTCACAAAAAAAACTGAGGATTGCTGGGGAGTGGGCGGGAAGGGATAGGGTGTCTGGGTTATTGACATTGGGTAGGGTATGTGCTATGGTTAGTGCTGTGAAATGTGTAAGCCTGATGATTCACAGACCTGTACCCCTGGGGCAAATAATACATTATATGTTAATTTTTAAAAAAGGAAAGCAATGAAAAGAAAAAAAAACAATTTGGCAATGTATTAATAACAACTTTATTGTACATTTTCAAAAAGTGAATTTTATAACATGTCAATTATATCTCAGTAAGTTTGTAATTTAAAAATACAATATCTACAAATTTGTGAGATTGAAGAAGGGCTTTGTCTAAAGATAGAAAACTTGAAAAGGGTTCCAAGAAGTTTACATAAAAGTAAATACATATTTAGCTGCATGATATTGAAATTTAAAGCACCGCTGGCAAAGAGAAATCTAAAGACCTACCAGAGGTAAAAGAAAATTTACTTCTAAAGGAATAACAGACAGACTGAAGGTCTCATGTTGACATCACATATGAATACATTAGAAAATGTCTTTTAAAAATGAAGGCCAGTTGGGGGAGATGGGGAGAGAGTCAAGCCAAAATCCTATATTTAATTAGTTTTTAAGACTGTAACATTGAGACATTTGGAATAGCACAGACATTAGGAGCACTTACAACTCTTTCTGAAAGATATGCTAAAGGATACACTTCAGCAAGAAGAATAATGAATACAGAAGGAAAGGGTAAACTGAAAGAAATAACACCGAGACTCTTGAATCTTAATATTAATTGGGGCGCCTGGGTGGCTCAGTGAGTTAAAGCCTCTGCCTTCGGCTCAGGTCATGATCCTGGAGTCTTGGGATCGAGCCCCGCATTAGGCTCTCTGCTCAGCAAGGAGCCTGCTTCCTCCTCTCTCTCTGCCTGTCTCTCTGCCTACTTGTGATTTCTGTCTGTCAAATAAATAAAATCTTAAAAAAATATATTAATTATGTTGACTACTTCAAAAACTAAATTTGTATTTTTAAAGTGAAATAAAAATTCGGGATTAAAAATAACTAGGAAGAAAGAGGCAGAAAATTCAGTGGGTAAATCATGATAGAATCAAAACTGTTTTCAAAAATAGCAGGAAAGGAAAACAAGGTAGTCAATTCTTTTTATAGGGCTAGAAAAAATTATAACAGTGTTATTGGTGTATAATTGATATAAAGTAAGCTGTGCATATTTAAAGTGGAAATTCTTATGAGTTTGAAATATGTATACAAATGTGAAACTATCATCACAATCAAAATAATAAACTTAATCTTGTCTTTTAAAAGTCTTCCACTGACACTTTGTGATTCATCCTTTCCTTTTCAAATCTGCCTATCCCCATCCACCATTTTTTTCTGGACATTGGTTTGCATTTTTTAGAATTTTGTGTAACTAGAATAATACAGAATATACCTAATATATTCTATTTCATCTAGCTCCTTTCACTAAGTATAATTATTTTGAGGTTCATCAATGGTGTCACATACATCAATAGTTCATTCCTTTTTTTATTCCTTTCTGTGGATAGACAAGTTTGCTTCTCCATTCACCTAATGATGATTTTTCATTGTTTCCAATTTGATGCTATTAAAAATAAAGCTATCACGGGCATTCATGTACAAGTCTTTGTGTGAGTATGTGCTTTCATTTCTCTTAGATAATGCCTAGAAGAAGAATGATTGGGTGGTATGGGAGATGTGTATATAACTTTTTAGCAAGCATAAAACTTTTTTGCAAATTCTTTTCAAAGTAGTTGTATCATCCTTTTTTAGTTCTATTAGCTTTTTTCATTTTTTTGTGGATTTCTTTGGATTTTCTATATGAACAATGGTGTCATCTGTAAATAAAGATATTTTGGGCTCTTCCTTTCAAATCTGTATACATGTTATTTCAATTTTCTTGCTCTATTGAGTTGGCCAGAACCCACAAGAAATGGTAATAGCAGACATCCTTACTTTCACTTATATCTTAGAGGGAAAGCATTTAGTTTTTCAGCATTAAGTATGATGTTAACTATAGGTTTTTCGTGGTTGTATTTTATAATATGGAGGTTTCCTTGTAGTCCTAATTTTCTGAAAGTTTCTAAGAGAGATGGGTGTTTTATTTTGTCGAAATCATTTACATTCTCTTCTAAGCATGTTTTATCTGCATCTCACAAATTCTGATGTCCTGTTGTCTTTATTCCATTCAAAATTCTTTCTAATTTTCTCTTTGATTTTTTCCTTTGACCCACTTCTTTTTAGAGGCATATTATATAGTCTTCAGAAGGTATATTTGGGAATTTTTCAGATATCATTTTGTTACTGACTGCTAATTTTATTCCATTGGGATCAGAACACATACTTTATATGATCTAAAACTCTTATGTTACCCAAGACTTATCTAACAGCCAAAAATAAAATCTATCTTGGTAAATACTTGTGTATTTTACACTTGTGGAGTAAAATGTCTCAAATATCATGTAGATCAGTTGATTGATAGTGTTGTCACGTTTATAGCCATACATTTCTGTTTCCTTATTCTGTCAGTTAATGAGTGTAGGCTATTGAATTTCTGACTATAACTGTAGACTTCTCTATTTCCCCTTGCACTTCTATTGGATTTTATATTGGGTATTTTTGAAGCTCTGTTATTAAGTATATAAGCATTTAGGGCTGTTATATTCTCTTTTTTATTTTAAAGATTTTATTTATTTATTTGACAAAGATCACAGGTAGGCAGAAAGGGAGAGGGGGAAGCAGGCTCTGTGCTGAGCAGAGAGCCTGATGTGGGGCTTGATCCCAGGACTCTGAGATCATGACCTGAGCCAAAGGCAGAGGCTTAACCCACTGAGCCACTCAGGCACCCCTGTTATATTCTCTTGATTGATTCCTTTAACATCATGAAATAACCCTCTTTATTCCTTGCTCTGACATCTACTTTGTCTGATTTTTTTAATGTAGAAACTATAGCTTTTTGCAAACCACTAAAATAGTATATCTTTTCCCATCCTTTTATTTTTAGCCTACTTGTATCTTCATATTTAAAGGGTTTTTCTTACAGTTGGGTCTTGCTTTCCTTTATCCAATGTTTATAATACTGCTTTTTAACTGGGCAATGTTTAACTTTAGGCAATTTCATTTAATATGATTCTTTATATGAATGAATTTATATATGCCACATTGCCAGTTGTTGAATAGTTATATCTTCTTTATTCCCTTTTTCCTCTCTCACTGCTTACTTTTAGATTAACTGAGTATTTTTAATTATCCTATTTTATTTACTTTGTTGTTTTATTAGCTCATCTATGTTTTTTTCCTAGTAGTTGCTTTAGGATCTACCTTCAAGTAATATTATACTATTTCAGGTATAGAATGTATATATTACAATAATAAACTTTCATTACCTCTCTCCTAGCCTTAATGTTATTATCATATATTTTACTTCAACATATGATATGATATAAATCCTATAATTGATTATTACTATTGGTGCTTTACATTATCAATTACCTCTTAAAGAAAATAAGAAAGGAAAAATGTTTATTTCCATAACATTTATTCTTTTGTGTAGAGTCAGATTGCTATGTGGCATCATTTTCTTTTGGTGTGCAGGACTTCTATGATTGACTAACATTTTTTTCTAGTACTTGTATGGTGGCAATGAATTATTTTACCTTTGTATGTCTGAAAAAGTACTTTGCCTTTGTTTTTGAAAGATATTTTCACTAGGTGTAGAACTCTAGTTTGATAGGGGTTTTGGGGGGGTAAGATTTTATTTATTTATTGACAGAGATCACAACTAGGCAAAGAGGCAGACGGTGCGTGGGGCAGGAAGCAGGCTCCCCGCTGAGCAGAGAGCCTGTTGTTAGGGGCTCAATCCAAGGAACCTGGGATCATGACCTAGCAGATGGCATAGGTTTAACCCACTGAGTCACCCAGGTGCTCCGGGTTTTTTTTTTTTTCTTTATGTATTTGAAGAATATTACTTCACTGTGTCTATGAGTATGTGCTTCTTACAGCCAGTATGCTGTCATCCCTCTTTTGTTCCTTTGTATATAAGATGGCATTTTCCCCCTCTGGCTTCTGTTTGTTTTTGTTTTTGTTTTTTTATTAACATATAATGTATTATTAGTCCCAAGAGTACAGATCTGTGAATCGCCAGGTTTACACACTTTACAGCACTCACCATAGCACATACCCTCCCCAATGTCCATAATCCAACCAACCTCTCCCTACCCCCCTCCCTACCCCCGTAACCCTCAGTTTGTTTTGTGAGATTAAGAGTCTCTTATGGTTTGTTTCCCTCCAGATCCCATCTTGTTTCATTTATTTTTTTCCTACCCCCCCAAGCCTCCCATGTTGCTTCTCTACTTCTTTATATGAGAGAGATCATATGACAGTTGTCTTTCTCTGATTGACTTATTTTGCTAAGCATAATACCCTCTAGTTCCATCCACGTCATCGCAAATGGCAAGATTTCCTTTCTTTTGATGGCTGCATAGTATTCCACTGTATATATATACCACCTCTTTATCCATTCATCTGTTGTTGGACATCTAGGTTCTTTCCATAGTTTGGCTATTGTGGACATTGCTGCTATAAACATTCGGGTGCATGTGCCCCTTTGGATCCCTACATTTGTATCTTTAGGGTAAATACCCAGTAGAGCAGTTGCTGGATCATAGTGTAGCTCTATTTTCAACTTTTTGAGGAAACTACATGCTGTTTTCCAGAGTGGTTGCACCAGCTTGCATTCCCACCAACAGTATAGGAGGGTTCCCCTTTCTCTGCATCCTTGCCAGCATCTGTCATTGCCTGACTTGTTAATTTTAGCTATTCTGACTGGTGTGAAGTGGTATCTCACTGTGGTTTTGATTTGCATTTCCCTGATGCTGAGGGATGTGGAGCACTTTCTCATGTGTTTGTTAGCCATCTGGATGTCTTCTTTGCAGAAATGTCTGTTCATGTCCTCTGCCCATTTCTTGATTGGATTATTTGTTCTTTGGGTGTTGAGTTTGATAAGTTCTTTATAGACTTTGGATACTACCCCATTATCTGATGTCGCTTGCAAATATCTTCTCCCATTCTGTCAGTTGTTTTTTGCTTTGTTGACTGTTTCCTTTGCTGTGCAAAAGCTCTTCATCTTGATGAAGTCCTGATAGTTCATTTTTGCCCTTGCTTCCCTTGCCTTTGGCGATGTTCCTAGGAAGAAGTTGCTGTGGCTGAGTCAAAGAGGTTGCTGCCTGTGTTCTCCTCAAGGATTTTGATGGATTCCTTTCTCACACTGAGGTCCTTCAAGCATTTTGAGTCTATTTTCATGTGTAGTGTAAGGAAATGGTCCAGTTTCATTCTTCTTCATGTGGCTGTCCAATTTTCCCAACCCATTTGCTGATTTCGGCTGTCTTTATTCCATTGGACATTCTTTCCTGCTTTGTCGAAGATTAGTTGACCATAGAGTTGAGGGTCTATTTCTGGGCTCTTTATTCTGTTCCATTGATCTATGTGTCTGTTTTTGTGCCCTCTGGCTTCTTTTAAGAATTTTTCTCTACAGCTAGTTTACAGTAATATGATTATGATGTGCTTTGGTATATTTTTATTCATTTTTCTTATGATTGGGATTGCTGCATTCATTGAGCCCATGGGTTTGTAGTTTTCACAAGATTTGGATGATTTTTGACGAATACATCTTCAAATATTTTATTTTACCCCTACCCTATTCCTTTGGAGATTCCAAATACACATACATTTTCCTTTTTGAAGTTGTCTCACAGCTCGCTGATTTTTGTTAATTTTCTTTTCAGGACTTTTATCTCTATGCTAAACACTGTTAAGCACTTTATCTATATTACCTCATTTTCTCTCACAGCAAACATATTAGTTGGGTAATACTATCACCTCATTTAGAGGAGTAAAAGTTAGGTAACTTTTACCAAATTACAAAGTTAGTCACTGGAGTACCAGCATTCTAACCTAAGCAATCCACTTCCAGAGTTTGTGATTACTCCTTTCCATAGCAAAATAACACAGGTAGGCATAGCTGTGTGAGTCAACTACTTCTTTCTCTTTTTTGCCTCAGAGACACATCACTCAACACATCTTAGAAGTGAAATCTGGCCACAATCCATAAGCATGCTTTCCAAGGTTCTTGCATACATGTACTGCTCTTCCTAAAGCATTCAAGTTGTCTAATGCTACATGGAATCAACCATGAGCTCCCAGGTGTTAACCCCGGTCCCAGGAAGAGCTGAAAGGACAACTAGAACTTGACTCAGTCCATTAACCAATCCATCAAGAGGTCAACTCTAGACCTTTCTTCTAGTTCATTAAAACTAGAAATTCAGTATTAAAATATGTGAGGTTTGGGGCTCTTGGCAGCTCAGTTGGTTGAGCAACCAACTCTTGTTTTTGGCTCAGGTCATGATCTCAGGATTGTAGGATCAAGCCCTGCATCAGGCTCTGGGTTCAGCAGGGAGTCTACTTGAGATTCCCTCCCTTTCTGTCTGCTCCTCCCTGGGCTTGCATGTCCTCTCTCTCTCTCTCTCTCAAGTCAAAAAATAAATCTTAAAAAAAAAAAAAGATGTGAAGCTTGTACGTTACAATCCATATCCCACTCTCTCATTTCTTAAGAGAGGTTTTAACATTTGTCCAACTTTAAAAGCTCAGAAAGGAATTCCTGTCCAGCATAAGGAAGTGATAAGCACTAAAACGATCTCAAAATGTACAGGAGAGAGTTAAATATGAGCCACAGCATATACCAAATAAAGGCTTGTTAACATAATAGCACTGAAAATGTACAGTGCCATTGCTCGAACCCTGCAGGAGTGGTATGTGGGCGTGAGGTGGTGCTGTCAGGCATCGAGGAGCAGGTGAGCCGCGCCAACCAACACAAGGAGCAGCAGCTGGGCCTGAAGCAGCAGATCGAGAGTGAGGTGGCCAATCTTAAAAAAACCATCAAAGTTACAACAGCAGCAGCTGCCGCAGCTACATCTCAGAACCCTGAGCAGCACCTGACTGAGCTGAGGGAACCCACCCCTGGCACCAACCAGCGCCAGCCCAGCAAGAAAGCCTCAAAGGGCAAGGGACTCCAAGGGAGCGCCAAGATTTGGTCCAAGTCGAACTGAAGGGACTGTTGTTTCTTCTCTGGGGATGCGGGGTCCTAGCTGCCTGCCTGTCCTTTAGGAGTCCTCGGCCTCCTTGTGCCCTTGGCCAGCTGATAATCCTAGGTTCATGACCTTTAACCTCTCTCTTCTCTCCCTGACCCCCAAGCATAGATCACACCTTCTCTGAGGAGGAGGCAAGTACAAGTCATGTTTTTATTGGTAAAAAAAAAAAAGAGAGAGAGAGAGAGAGAGTTAAATATGAGCCACAGCATATACCAAATAAAGACTTGTTAACATAATAGCACTGAATTTGGGGTAGGAGGTAAAAATTCTTAAAAGAAAAGTCAATGTTGTCTGGACTTTGGTCTACTCAGGTGCATCTCGCCCAGAAGTTATCTATTTCACCCAATCAGGGTAGGAAATGAATAAAACCATATAACCTAAGAAAGGCAGTTAGGGTCATCAACAAAGGAAGAACCTGGAATATGGGAATAGGACTGCTGATCAAACCAGAGACAGTTTGAACAGAAGATTAGTCAAGAGATAATCAAGGTAGTTAAGCCTATTCATTTCTTTATCAGACTTATTAAGCATCTTCTAGACTGTGCCTGATTGAAAAGGTCTTCAAACTGGCAGTACTAGGTAAGAAAACCAAAATCAATCACCAGATACAGAAGGGGGGCTGGTGACTACAGGAGGGCCAGAAGTTGGGAATTGAGGCAAAACAAACTGAACCAAAATTCAGAAGTCATTGTATTAGAACACTCAAGCTTCACCTGAACTGATGGCCACAGTTTACCTCTCTGAAAGTGGCCAATTTTGTTATAGGCTTGTGAGTGTCTGGCAAATAGCCTCTGTGCTGGGTATTTTCCATTTTCCCTCCATCTATTCCACTTTGCTCTGTGTCCCCAGGAAGCATAGATGAAATCAATGTGTTGCATTGCTTTCTGGCTTCCCATTGGGTTTCACCGAGTAGAAGAACTAGGAGACTAGAAAGTAAGTGCTGGATTATTTATACCTCCAGTTTCCTCCCTGCAGAGTTGCCACAGGCTAACTGGGCCCCTGGATTAAAGGTTTCAGATTTAAGAGAACGGGGGCACCTGGTTAGCTCAGTGGGTTAAGCCTCTGCCTTCAGCTCAGGTCATGATCTCAGGGTCCTGTGATTGAGCCCCGCATCAGGCTCTCTGCTTAGCAGGGAGCTTGCTCCCCCCACCATCTGCCTACTTGTGATATCTCTCTGTCAAATAAATAAATTGAAAAAAAAAAGATTTAAGAGGACAGCCCATCTTCATACAGCTTCTCTGACTTTAGCTCTGGTAATGCCTTCCTTTGCTCCTCTAGACCTAAGGTGGCAAAGTCATCTGCTATTTTCATACAGTTGGCATTGTATTCTCCCTTGTGGTTTTCTCAAGACCTACCCACACTTCTGTAAATACACTCGTTATTCAGCTCCACTTGAATTATCCTAACTTGAGTGTTTACTGCTGAGGCTATAAACATACAGTTACTGAGACCCAGAAAACAATGATGAGATCTCTAATACACAAAAATAAATTATTAATTAAATTAAATTAAAAAGTGACATAATATACTGAGAGAAAAAGAAAAGAAAGAGAAAGAAAAGAAAAAAGAAATTCTTGAGATTGGAGGAAAAGAAAAGACAGTAGGGAGCCAGTAACCATGATGGGGCTAGCACCTGCAGTCAGACCAGATTATTCTGTAAGGTTAACCGTTTACATAGCCACACTGGTCAAGAATCTAGAAAAATGTAACTGGTGAGATCACTGTGGCATCAAAGGGGATTTGCAATTCTTCAGTTGCCCGGAATTGTGACCAATACATTGTGATTATAGGGAACAAGGCCACTCATCTGAAATCTACTCTGAGTCTATCCTTCAGTTCTTAGAGCAGAGCGCATCAAAATATATTATAAAAACATTTGAATCTCCTCACGAAAAGCATACTCAACCTCAGGAAAGTGATTCATATTTTCTGAATAAAAACACACATGCAGTAATTTTAGTGGATTATTTTAATGCAACATAACTCTCTGGTGCCTCTTAAGCCCTTAGTTTACCAGATCTTCTGCATTGCTAAAGAAGGCTATATATCCTGTCACATGTTTCTCTTAAATGGATTTTATTCTGTTACAGTTGTTTTGACCTATAGCTATTTTAAAAAATTTTATAGATATTTAATTGTGCAAATTTTCCACATGCATTGTGGTGGAAAGAATACCAGGCTGTGAGTGAGAGCACTAGGTCCAGCACTGAGTCACCTATGTGACCTATGCATGATATCCCCAAGCTCCAGGTACATTTTCGGTCGATTAGGTGGAGGTGGTAGTAATCAATCTCATTTTGAGCATTCTTGCAATCAACGTCTTTATTTTATTTTCACAAACTCTTCATGCCCTACATAAAATAGGATACTATATAAATACAAAGGCTAGTTAGTATTCTGATAAGGGAGAGGCTCCTTTGTAAATTTTATTAAAACAAATCAGATGTACTTTCTTTGGTCAGCTAAAAATATTTTTTGAAGATGAGTTTTACTTAATTCTCTACTACCACTATTATTTTAGTCTAACTAGTCCCAGCAAGATACATTTGTTACAATTAACCTTGTACATAGTATGTTGTAAGAATTTCAAAAATGACTTGGGTAATTATGAAAATTTCACAACAGCCCAAAATGTTAATTGTCCTTTCAAGTTTTCTGTGCCAATGTATTAGCAAATGCTATTTCTTCCTGTTTGCTTTATCTGACTATGAACTTTAATATGGTTTGACAACCTTATGGCAAAAGACACATAACCTCAAAGGATCTAACACTGCCCTACGATCCCACTTCAGAATCATAGGACATATTCCAGTAAATTCCAAAAAGTAAAAGGAAACCACGTATCTACACACCCTAAACTTTTTTTAAGTATAAGAAACTAAAAATATTTATCTTTAAATCTATCGTCACTTTTCCTCCATTTGATAAGAATTAGGTTTTATGTGCTTTATGGATGACATAATTTCTGATTTGCTCACAAATAGTTAATAAATAGCTATTTTATACCCATCATGTGAAAAATGTTACAGGGTAACAAAGTATATAAATCTTACTAGGTAAGATCTATTTTAGGTTCTCTGATACACTACATATTTCCTCTGTCACATACAATTGAAATTAGTTTTGCTCAATTAGTTTTCTATTTGTCTTTCACTAAACTTCTAAGAAAAAAAAAATCTTTAGTGCTTTGTCCTAGCTGTATCCCAGGAGATTAGCACACAGTTCTCACGAAAACAGGTATTTGAAAAATATTTGTTGAGTAAATGAATGGCTTCCAAACTGGTTGGAAGGAAATGCATATATGCATATTTTTTATTTAGAGTTAATTATCAATACAAGGAAAAAAATATGGTGTCAGAAAATAATTCAGAAAAGGCAGTTTCTGTGTGCTATTTGGAGGAGATGGAAACTCAGCTAGAATTGGGCAGAGGACCTTCCCATCCCAGGATATGTTGTGGGAGCAAGATAGGAGAGGGGGGGCTAGGAAGGAAACCTGACCCGACATAACTGTCTCACATATAATCAGTCATTGAAGTTACACCCAAAGTTCTGAAAGATGACTGTGTTCAATACAAAGCACAACACCTGAACACCACCATGAATTAATATTTTTTAAAATAAATCTGGTGGTTGTGTCATTGTCAAAATTATACTTTGCTGTGTCTTCTGGACTATACTGTATAACTCATCAAATACAATATTTGAAGGTACATTTTTGGTTCTGGTATGGATGGAATAGAGACTTTACCCTAGTTGTCATATGAGATTAATATCTAATAAGATCTGACAAGGATCTAGGCCATGTCAGAGTTCAGTAGACACCTGCTAGCAACATCCATCATGGAGGTGGGATGGAGGATGGCTGCCAGTGATCCCTGACTTAGGTAATATGCATGTCTGAACAGGCAAGGATTGTTGACAAGGCACCCAATCTAATGGGAAAGCACAGTAGACAGGAATAAGGCAAGAATGCCCCAGTACTATTCAATACTGTCCTGGAGGCATCAGTCAAATGCATTTGACAAGAAAAATTGCAAGTATAAGGATTGAAAAGGAAGAGGTAAAACTATGCCTCTTTACAGACTATACAAATGCAAGAATATCAACTGAAAAGCTACAGTCAGAAAATTCACCAAGGTAATAAGAGAGAAAGTTGACAAAGAAACTATATTATAATGTACATGTAAACAACCAGTTAGAAGATGCAACTAAGAGAATGCATTGCTCACCTCTAACTGTTGCTCACCTCTTTCCATAGCACATAGGAAATTTGACATCCAGCCTTCCCACAGGCATACAAGACCATGTGACTAATTCTGAGCATTTCCAGTAGCCACTGTATTTCAAGGAAACCAAATAAAGATAGATCTTTACAGAAGAAGGCAGGCTAACAAGGTAGAAGGAATGATCAAATTAGAATATCATCATCTGTAACACCTAATGAGATTGTTGACTCATACGAGGAATATGTCAGTATTAAATGTATTAAGTGTATAAATTACTACACATAACTGTGAAAATGTAGCCATCAAATAAAGTTACCAGATGCTCATTATGCTGATCCAACAGGCAATCTTGGCATTATAATCTAAACTAATTCAATATTTAAATTTCCTGAAGTGATACAATGCAAATTACACATTAACTATCATCTATCTAAATAAAAATGATGAACATTAATCCTTCAGCTTTTATATCTAACTTTCAGTTTATAGAAAACGCCATAGGTAGAACAACCTAAATTGCACCATAAGGAAGCAACCAGAAAAATTCAAAGACATGCAACCCACAGGTTAGCACCCATGCCTCTTCAACATGCTGGTGTTGGGGCCTTTAAAAGGGGAGAAGCTCATGGCAGGGATATGCTCATTATAATTCCAAGTGCTTCCCTACATATCCAACTTCCCTTGTCCTTAGTTTGGGACCATACAGCTAGTTGTGGGTAAAAGATTGTGACGGATATCAATTCTGGGCCAAGACAGTTAAGAGCCAGTGGCCCTTCCCCATTCCTTCCTTGGAGACCATCATCCAGATCCAGATGGCCAAGCGCAAGGTGGGAGAGAGCCACCCAACCTTTGTTGAATTAAGCAAGTTAAATGGAAGTCTTTGTCAGCTCTAATATCTAGCATTAATTATTCTCTACCAATATAGGGTCTGTGCTGAACTTAAAAAGACTCAAACACAAAGGAACAGATGCACTGTATAATTTTGGATTGTATCTCAATCCGGATAAACTGCTGAAATAAATATTTGGGAATCAGCTAGAGAAATTCATGTATGGACTGAGGGTCCAGCAGGATGCTGGGCAACAGGAGGTAGAGTGACAGGTATGCGCTGGCCCTGGGAAACAGACCCAAGTAGAGAACCCAGCAGGAGACACCATTGGGTAGAAGCTCACTAGAATAAAAAGGGGAGTCACTCTGGTGCAAAAGCCAGAGAGAAACTTACCCATGGAGAGGATCCATGGCTCCCTATAGCATTGTAATACAGCCCAAAGTTGTGAGCAGGGTGAAGTATTTTGAACTGAGTATTCAAAAAAGACTAGGCTTTGCATCACCTGGGTGGCTCAGTTGGTTAAGCGTTGCCTTAGGCTCAGGTCATGCTCCCAGGGTCCTGGGATCAAGCCCCGCAGTGGGCTCCTGCTCACTGGGGGGCCTGCTTCTCCCTCTCCCTCTCCTTCTGTGCTTTCTCTCTCACACACATAAATCAATAAATAAAATCTTAAAAAATAAAAGAATTGGTGAATTAAACTTCTAAAAAAAAAGACTAAGCTTTAACCTGGAAGAAATAGGGAATCACTTCGAATTGGTAATGTTAATTATCTGCTATCATTAAAAAGGGAGGCTTGAGGACTAAGATAAATCAATTTTTTGTTAATTTAAAGAGTTGGTTGTGCGCTTGGGTCTTATGGCTCATTGAGAGTGTGGAATATAGGTGGGCCATGGTTAATTGATGGTTAATATGTCAGTGGTAAAGGAGAAGTCTCTTTGAAAGAATGGGGTTTTGAGGACAGGCATCTGTGGACAAAGGTATGAAAGGCAGAAAGAGAAATGCAGACAGCCCATCAGTCTGTGCTCACCCTTTCTGGTCGGCAACGTCCAGAGGCACAAAAGATCCCCCCTCACTAAACTCAGGTCTCCTCCAGAGCTGGGTGTTGGGCATCCCAAGGGCTACCTCACCTCACACAAACCCCCAGGGTAGCCAGGTGATGCTCTGGTAACTCTGATTACAACAGAATTATTGACCAAAATGATAATGTGCGAATTCAGTAACTACTGAATAAATAAGCAGTGCCTGAGTAAGAATGCCTAGTAGCTTGCTAATCAGAACCACCCTTGGACCCCACAGACCAGAGCTCTGTCTAATCAATGATTATGCATTCATGGTTTCTCATCCTTCACCCCTCATCTCAACATTAATCCCAGAGAGTCGAAAAGAACTCACAGAAAGCCTGACAGAAATACATGAATCTATGTTAGCATGTACTTACATAATGGATATAAATATATATATATATGTTTGTTATATGCATATGTATAAGTACATATATATCTATGCATATATATAGTGAATGTAAGTGCATCATATATGCATTCATGTACATGTATATGTACATATACATATATAAACAAGTGTATATACATGTATGTGTATATCAAAGTACTGTCTCCACAAAACCATATCAAAAGAGAAATTAGGATGAATTAAACTAGAGTTAAGACAACTTTACTAAAAATTTCAAGATAAAAGAATCAGAAAAATTGGGGCCAAATTGATTCTGCCAGAACACTATCCCCTTCCTACTTGGTAACAGAAGGCTAATTTTCCTGGAGGGGCAATATATCCAGCTAAAAGATGGCATTTCCCAGTTTCTCATGCACATAGGAGTGGCCATGAACATGTAAACAGAAGTAGGAGAAAGAGGTGTCCGTGGAAACACCCTTTTTGCCTGTTACTTTCCCCTTCTCCCTGGGTAGAACTCCAATGTGATAGTTGAAGCACCAGAAACCACATTATGCCCCCTGAGGAAGGCAGCCAGGGACTAAAAAGACAGACTGGAAGGTCAGAAGGAGCCTGGAATCCTCATGACTTTGGGGAACTATCACACTAGTCCCAGAACAAAGTCACTGTCCATGTATCTAAATATAAGGAGCAGTGCCTACTGCAAAATAATAGCTCAACAGTGAGCCAATCTTACCTCTTTATTTCATGGATTCATCAAATATTTATAAAGAACTGACTACGAGTTATATATTGTGGTGGATGCATTATATCAAAGTGAATTGGGCCAGTCTTTTTCCTTAAGAAATTCATAGCTCTGTGGAGGAGAGAGACATGTAAACCAGTAATTACAATCTGATAATCTAAAATATGATGTACCATACTCTGAGCTTTATAGTTATTATACTTCAAAATATTTCTCTTCTGACATAATATATTTAATTCATATCATTTCCTATTTCCAAGACCTTGAAAATACATTGAGAGTTCATTAGCTATATCCATAATAACATTTGAAGATCATTGTTGAGTTTAATTCAATTAAAAAAATTACTGAGTGGCGCCTGGGTGGCACAGTTGGTTAAGCATCTGACTCTTGATTTCAGCTCAGATCATGATCTCAGGGTCCTGGGTTTGAACTCCATGTCAGGCTCCATGCTCAACAGGGAGTCAGCTAGAGGATTCTCTTTCCCTCTCCCTCTGCCTCTTTCCCTGCTCTCTCTCTAAAATAAGGAAGTATTTTTTTAATTGAATTTTTAAAAAAAATTACTGAGTGCTTGCTATATGCAAGGCACCATCTAGATTCTGAGAGAATACAAAAAATAATGGAGAGACAGTCACTCCTGTAGTTTTCTGTGAGCCCCAAAGGCGCATGAAGCATGGTAAATCTACAAGGCCAAAAGAGTCACTTTTCTTTAGAATTCCTTATCATAAAAGAGATGTTTTCTAAAAAACACAGCAAAGTGTTTCCTGTTTCAGAAGAAGATCAATTAACAAATATAGGTGGGGAAAAGCTTACTTAGAAAATCACCATTGGGACGCCTGGGTGGCTCAGTTGGTTAAGCAGCTGCCTTTGGCTCAGGTCATGATCCCAGTGTCCTGGGATCGAGTCCCACATCGGGCTCCTTGCTCGGCAGGGAGCCTGCTTCTCCCTCTGCCTCTGCCTGCCATTCTGTCTGCCTGTGCTCGCTCTCTCTCTCTCTCTCTCTCTGACAAATAAATAAATTTTTAAAAAAAAGAAAATCACCATTTTGCAATCCCCAGTGTAATCATCAATTCAGGCAAGGGTCAAACATGGATGTTAAAATAGCCCAGTGTGCCAAACACCTATTATAATGACCACAGAGTAGGGCACTGACAAGGCACAGTCCTGGCCAGGATGTGATGCAACAGTACCCTTGATTCATAGCTCATGGGAATGCAAGATGCTACAGCCACTTTGAAAGGAAGTCTGGCAGTTTCCTCACAAAACTCAACATATTCTAACCATATAATCCAGTGATCATTCTCCTTGCTTTATGTTCAGTGTTGCTGTGAACCTAAAACTACCCTCAAAAATCAAGTGTATATATATATACATATGTGTGTGCGCATATATTGTAATCATTAGGTAAAATATTGCGGGAAGCAATATGGTCACCTGGTGCCCAAGGACCATCTCACAGTCTACTAGTAATTATAATTATTGTGCCTTTACAATGGAAAAAGCTTGTAGATGCCACCTTCTCCTGGGCACTAAATTTAACATCTTCAGTAGTGGAGCTGCCTAGATATTATGACAGGTTGCAGTATGAAGTGTTCAATAGTATGTATGATATTTCTTGCCAAAAATGTTAATCTGAGTATAGTCAAGTCTCTAATTTTATTTTTTTTAAAGATTTTATTTATTTATTTGACAGAGAGAGAGAGAGAGAGATCACAAGTAGGCAGAGAGGCAGGTGGAGGGGGGGAGCAGGCTCCCTGCTGAGCAGAGAGCCCAACGTGGGGCTCGATCCCAGGACCCTGAGATCATGACCTGAGCTGAAGGCAGAGGCTTAACCCACTGAGCCACCCAGGCGCCCCAAGTCTCTAATTTTAAATTGAAGGTTGCAGAAGATATAGGGGTTAGAAGTCCAGTGAAATGACACCATGAAAAAAGTCAGTCCAACATTCTAGAAGACACCTGACCTGGTCTTGTCAAAAACTAGTGACATATGAATTTTAAAAATTATTAAAGATAGAGCTATTCTAGGCAGAAAGTTATCAAAGAGATATAGCAGCCAAGTGCAATGCCTGAAATTGATTAGATCTTTAGGACAAGTGGGGAAATTTCTATATGGATTGATATTAGATGGTATTATAGAACTAGTATTAGTCTTACTAGATATGATCATTTTATTGTAGTTACATCAGACAATTTTCTGTTCTGGAAGTAAGTGCTGGGTACCTACATTTGTGACTTATCTGCAACTTACTCTGAAATGGTTCACCAAAAGAGAAGAGATAAAAAGCAAATCGGGTAAAATGTTAACAACTGTTTGGTCTAAGTGTAGAGTTTTGGAACACTTATGTACTATTTCTTTAACTTGTAGGTATATTGGAAATTTTTCACAATAAAAATGTGGGGGAAAATTATGTGTCCTGATTATCAGATTGTTTCACAAATCAGCAACTGACTTTCACTTTCCTAGCTGAGCTAAGGAAGGAAGTAGTTCTGTTCTCTTAATGTAAAAGGAACAACATCAGTGTACCTGTTGGAGGCCTGACCATAGGGCAGTGTTATGCCTGTAAATTACCTAAAACATGTGCCTTTGCAGGATACACCTTTACTCCAGGCCACTCAGGAAATTAAAAGCATTGGACTTACGTCACACATGGCTTAGACACAGGTAAGATCTCCCGGTTGACACTCTTTTATCTGACAACACCAGACAGAGTGAAAGGTATAGAAGGACACATAAAACCAAAATAAATTAAGAAATAGCTTCTAGCTTCTAGTTTGCTAGACTCTTGTGCCACTGCAGTGCAGCATTTCTGCATTAGGTCCTATGCTAGGACCTAATGTCTGCATTAGGTCTGCATTAGGTCCTATACTAGGACCTATACAAGGACCTAATGCTAGGCGCCTGCTGCTGAGGCCAGTTGTCTCTGGATACAGTATAGTACAGTTCCCAAATAAGGGCATGTGGTAATTCTATTGTCATCTCCAATATTCTTCTTTTATTCTTCTTTTATGGCTCTTTTTGCTCACTTTGCTGAATTTCTGCAGGGTGAGACTTAAGATGTGGGGGAAGCTCCAGGGTGAGCCAAGAAGGTGTGAAGGTAGGTTTGTTTGTGGGCCCTGCTATGTGCACCTGTGAGAGCATTTATCTGGCCTGTAGACAAGGTCACACATTCACTAACAGCCAAGGTGAAGGATATGGTTCATACGAAATTTTATGCAAACTCTCTCCCAACCCCTTGGCAATTTCACAGTGGAGGCACAACATTAAATTAATTAATTAGTTAATTATTTTTTCTTGAAAAAAATGATACTGGCAGAAAAATAGACATGTAGATCAATGGAACAGAATAGAAAAACTCAGACATGAACCCACAACTCTATGGTCAGTTAATCTTGGAAAAGCAGGAAAAAATATGCAATGGGAAAAAGACAATCTCTTCAACAAATGGTGCTAGGAAAACTGGACAGCAACATGCAAAAGAAAGAAACTGGCCCCCTTTGTTACAGCATACACAAAAATATATTGAACATGGATGAAAGACCTAAAGGTGAGAAAATGAAACCATTAAAATCCTAGAGAAGAGCATAGGCAGTAACCTCTTTGACATCGGCTGCAGCAACTTCCTACTAGTTATGTCCCCTAAGGCAAGGGAGACAAAAGCAAGAATGAACTGTTTGATGGAGTTCAAAAATGAACTTCATCAAAATAAAAAGCTTCTGCACAGCAAAGGCAACAAAACTAAAAGGCAAATGGAATGGGAGAAGATATTTGCAAACATCTTATCAGATAGAGGGCTAGTATCCAGAATCTATAAAGAACTTATTAAATTCAACACCCCCAAAAAACCCAAATAATCCAATTTAAAAACAGGCAGAAGACATGAATGACACTTTCCCAAAGAAGACATACAGGTGGCCAATAGACACATGAAAAGATACTCAACATCATTCATCATCAGAGAAACACAAATCAAAACCGTAATAAAATATCACCTCACACCTGTCAGAATGGCTAAAATCAGCAACGCAAGAAACAACAAGTGTTGGCAAGGATATGGAGAAAGGGGAACTCTCTCTCACTGTTAGTGGGAATGCAAACTGGGGTAGCTACTCTGGAGAACAGTATGGAGGCTCCTCAAAAAGTTAAAAATAAAACTACCCTATGGCCTAGCAATTGCACTACTAGGTATTACCCAAATAATACAAAATACTAATTTGAAGGTATACATACACTCTGATATTTATAGCAGCTAGGTTATGGAAAGAATCTAAATGTCCATCAACAGATGAATGGGTAAAGAGGTGATATATACACACACACAAGGGAATATTACTCAGCCATAAAAAAGAATGAAATCTTGCCATTTGCAATGATGTGGATGGAGCTAGAAATTATTATGCTAAGTAAAATAAATCAGCCAGAAAAAGACAAATGCCATATTATTTCATTCATATGCAGAATTTAAGAAACAAAAGAATGAGCAAGGCAGGGGGAAGAGAGAGGCAAACCATAAGAAACTCTTAACCCTAGAGAGCAAACTGATGGTAACCAGAGGAGAGGTGGGTCAGGGGATGGATGAAATAGGTGATGAGGATTAAGGAGCACACTTGTGATGAGTTTTTGTATGTAAGTTTTTGTATGTAATTGTTTTGTATGTAAGTGCTGAATCACTAAATTGTACACCTGAATGTAATACTACACTGTAAACTAACTGGAATTTAAATTAAAACTTTAAAAAAAGAAAAAGGAAAGATTTCTATGCTTTGATGATAGGAACCTTTGGGATGACTGGCTGCCAACTGACTGCCTTACCAGAGTCTTTTATTTCTTTTTTAGTTTCCACATATAAATGAGATCACACAATATTTGTCTGACTTATTTCACTTAGCACAATGCCTTTAAGATCCATCCATGTTGTTGCAAATGGTAGGATTTCCTCGTGGGTGAATTATACACACACACACACACACACACAAGTTGGGATATGCATATACATACATATCCCAACTTCATTATCCATTCATTCATTTATGAAAACTTAGGTTGTTTCCATGTCTTGGCTATTGTAGATAATACGGCAATGAACATGGAGGTGCAGATATCTTTTTGAATTAGTGTTTTTGTTTCCTTCAGATAGTTTCCCAGAAGTGGAATTGCTGGATCATATGGTAATTCTATTTTCCATTTTTTTTAAGGAAACTCCATACTGTTTTCCATAATGGCTTCATCAATTTCCATTCCCACCAACAGTGCAAAAGGGTTCCTTTTTTCCCCACATCCTTGCTATATGAAAAAATGAAACTGGACCCACATTTTACACCACTCACAAAAATTAACTCAAAGTGGATTAAAGACTTAAATGTAAGACCTGAAACCATGAAACTCCTAGAAGAAAACATAGGAAAAAAGCTGCTTGACCTGGGTCTTAGCGATGACTTTTTGAGTACAACACCTAAAGTACAAGCAACAAAATAAAAAACAAACAAGTGGGACCACATCAACAACAGGGCAACCCTTGCAAGAGTTAAATGAACTGAGATGTGCAAAATGCTTAGAATTTGTATAATAAACAAGAAGATTCCAAAAGTATTGTTGCTATTATGTTTATGATCATGATTACTATGCTAGTGGTTGTTATTTCTGTGAGCAGCTGTGGTCTGTTTTAACATGAGTTTTGTAAGTGTCCACATTTAATTTCTACATGAAATTATTGTGTGAGAATGTTCAAAGTTTAACACATAATATAATTGTCAAAAATCAAGAAATGTGACCAAAACCGAAAATCTTCTATTATTTTTTTAAAGGTAAGTCTGGGAAAAAAATACATTAGCTCCAAGAAAAGCCAGCTCTGATGGTAAAGGCCTAGACTTTGTTCAGAAGATCTCTGTTCTAATCCTGATGTTATCTATTTTATTAGCTAGCTGTGTGACCTTGAATAAAGATACTCCATCTTTTTTTCCTCCCCTCAAGTCCTCACTATAAAATAGAAATATAGTTATTTCTATGTAGAATATGTAGGTACATATATAAATATAGTTATATATATGTATATATATATATATATATAGTTATTTCTGGCTTGACTTTTAGAGGGATATTGTAAGTATCAGGTAAAAATATATCACAGCCTCATTTGTATTATAATACTATTCTTATATTACTGAACAATGCCTAATAAAAAGCAAAGTTCTAGTAGATATGAGATCTGAGATTATCAGGTGAATTCATGTAATAGTAAAATGACTGAGAATTCGAATCCTTGGTTTACTAGTTACATAATGTTGAGCATTGAGTCAAGGCTCAAAGACCTTATTTCTATAACTATAAAGCTGTCCTACTAATCTGTGACCTCCCTCTGGGTCAAATTAATTATGTATAGGAGTGCTCCATAAACTGGAAATATTCTTGTTATTTTTATATAATTTAGGAATTCAGTGATTGTAGCGGTTGTTGCTGAAATATGTATTTTGGTGAGTTAAGTCTCAAAGGTAAATCCCCTTACGCTAAATGTGTTATGTGCACCATGCTTGTGCCTTCTCATTTGTTTTTATATGGAACCAAGTGCCTTTTTTTTAAGAATTTATTTATTTATTTGAGAGAGAGAGAGCACACAAGCCCATGAGCTCATGAGCGGGCAGGGTTGGGGGGGTGCAAAGGGAGAGGGAGAAGCAGACTCTTTGCTAACCATGACCTGAGCCAAGGGCAGATGCTTAACTGACTGAGCCACTCAGGTGCCCTCTCAAGTGACCCTTTAAACACACTAATGAAGACATTTCACTTCCTTGATTGAAAATGTTCAGAGGATTCTAAATGTACTTGGAATAACATACATTATCTATCGAGGCCTATAAGTCTCTCCATGATGTGGCAATCTCCTCCTCCTTCTGCCTCCCACCTCTCATTTTCTTTACTTTCTGCATACTTTCTGTACTGCAAGGATCTTGATGAGATCCCAGAGCAAATCAAGCTCTTTCATATAGGAGCGCCTTTCATATAGGAGCACAAAAATTTCCCCCTAACAAGAATATATCCTTTCTCCTGACTTTTGCATACATGCTCCTTTCCATCTTTCAGGCCTCAGTAGGGTCTGAACTTGTACCCTTATACTGTGTGTTCTATTTTGTTTGTCTTGTATCATTTACATTCATAGTTACAGTAAAAGTATTAATAGGCACATATAGCCTTCTTGTTAAGTGTCAGCAAACTTTGGGAGAGATAGTGCTGAACAACCACTAAAACCAGAGAAATCAACTTCCATGTGACAATTAGGAAAGGAACCTTCATTCACTTCTGTAAAATTCCAAAGATTTAATTTTTTTTACTGCTGTTATTAGCTCCTGTATTCCAAGACTAGGAAACCAAAACCAAGAAATGTCTCTGCCAAGTTTTGCCCGCAGTATTTTGAATTATGACAGCTTTCCTTTTCTTGAGGTCCTCCCGTCTTGCCAAGGTTCCTAGCCTCTAAGAAATGATCTTCCTTGATACCTATAAGGCCGGGAGAAGCCCTGTTAGCCACAGAACAGGTATCAGTCCAGCTTCCTGGGGGAAAAGCTTGGTAGGCATCAGTGCCACAAATGGACTATAGCCGTTGTCCCTAAAAAGTGAGCTTGTTGTACATGATTAAATGACACTTCTTAAATATGACACACCTGTGCTGTGTTATACTATCAACCTCTTCAATTACATCCTGGTAAAAAGAAGACCTGGTTCTTATCCAACCTATAAAAATAAGTACATGGCTATAAAAGAAGAGGGATCTCAGTAATAGTCATTGTGATAGAATCTGTCTTCTGCTTTAAATAGGTTCATAAACAAAGGAAATTAATATCTTTCATGTTATCAGTAAAATGGTTTAATTGTTTATAGATATTTGGTTAGAATAAAATTTCATTCCACATATTTGTCTAAGCTTAATCCATTATCAAGACGTTCATTTGAAATCCATGTTCAGAACTAGAATTATTCTTCTGAACACTTGTTGGCTTACAGTCTACAATAATATTCTCCATAACAGAAGGAGGAAAAGAAAAAAAACGAGGGACAGAAACAAGGCATAAGAGACTCTTAATGACCGAGAACAAACTGAGGGTTGAAGGATAGAAAGTGCATGGATGATGGGCTCTATAGATGGGTGGTGCGTATTAAGGAGGGCACCTATTGTGATGAGAATTGGGTGTTGATGTAAGTGAATCACTGAATTCTACTCCAGAAACCAATATTGCACTATATGTTAACCAACTAGAATTTAAATTTAAAAAAAAAGATTCCCCATAAGGCATTTCAAAAAGAGTTTTATGGTAACTTACATAAGCATAGATTCCTTCACTAAGGAAACAGATCAAGAGGAAAGGAATAGGACTTCATATGCTCATCAGAAAATAGAACATTGACCACATTTAAATTTCTCTAATTGGCTCCATCATCCAGCCCTATGAAATTATTTCTGTTCTGCTGTATCCTGGTCTGAATCTGTTTTCATATTATCAACCGCTTCTGGACTAAAGAGGCCCAAGGGACAGAATTCACCTCCTGCTATGACTTTACAACTGTGACAATGTCAGTGGTTCATAATGGGAGGCCCAAACCAATAAGCTGACTTCTTGGAACAGCCCTTTCCAGAGTGACTTTTTAGTGTTTCCTATTGTACTGTATCTTCCACATGACACCATTTCTGGCTTGTAATACCAGAACCGTCAGGCAGATGAGAGAATCCTAGAAACTTCCTGATGACAAAACTGAATGGACCTAATTCAGTGGTTTTGGTAACCCAAAGTATCAACTGGAGAAAGGAGAAACCTCTGCTTTGGTGAGAAACATAACCATTTTACATGGATTTGGTTAATTATTAGAGTGAAAGTACTGACAATCCCCAGAACCCTTCTCTCCATCCTGACAAATGTAGAATCTTTGATGAAGAATATTTGTATGAATATATTTTCTTGGGAAAGATTTAGTTTCCCTTTTTTACCCGATCAATTTTTCCCCACATTTTCTTAGGACAAATCCTATAATAAGGATATGCTAATGAAGAAAGGTAGAGCATACCAAATATATACTATTGGTCTCAGCATCCTTGTTGCCACTGATTGCCATGTCATGGATTTCAATTAAAAGAACAGGCCTTGGGTAGTTTGATCACCTAAGAAGGGCCAAAGATGACTCTGAGTGTAATAACATCTTCAGTTTTATTTTTCTAAACAAAAACATAGCTGAAAATTTACATTGTATACCTTAATAGTTAGAGTTACAGTGTAGTTTTTTGTTTGTTTGTTTGTTTGTTTGTTTGTTTGTTTTTTAATAACAGAACAGGGGTGCTTGGTTGGCACAATTGGTTAAGCATCTGACTCTTGGTTTTGGCTCAGGTCATGTTCTCAGGGTAATGAGATCCAGCCCCACATTGGGATCTGTGCTCAGTGCAGAGTCTGCTTGTTCCTCCCTCTGCTCCTTCCTCCCGTTTACTCTCTCTCTCTAAAATAAGTAAATAAACAGAACAGATGGTAACAATATTAATTGAGGGACAATAAGAGACTTAAGAGCTTTCAGATGTGACAACATTTTATTCTTTGTTTTAACAATTCCATAGTATGACAAAATTAGCAAAAAGGCTTGGGGTATTCCAATAAGATAAGAATCCTCAGTCTCTGGACAGATTACACTAAAGTAGAGAATAGTTCTTGTTTACAGCATACTGAATATTTTGAGGCCAATTTTAAGCTCCCAGACCCCTCAACTTTATCATACATGCATTTATTTTGTTTATTAATTTATTATCCATTAATACATGTGTATGATCTTAAACATATAGAATATACATATAGCTACATAACAATATCAGTTTTAGCTTTCAATCTTAATTTAAAATATAATTTTCTTTGTCATCATATTAGAAAATTAAGTATATGCCACATCGAACTTATCTTCTCAATTCAAGCTTTACAAAAAAATAAGTCAAAACTGTACTAGGTGGCTGTACACATTTGCACTGTGAATTTTTTTTTCTTTAAAAATTTTATGGGAAACCAAAGATTTGTCATAAATTTACTCTACTTAATATTAATCCCAAAGTCTTCAAGTCATTTAAGTTGACAATGCAAAGTAATACAATCACTGGTGATATTTAAAGATTATCAAAAGGATGGTATCAACAAATTATAAAAGGCAGGGCAAGTGGGAGAGTTAAGTCCAAACAAGTGTCAAAACTAAATTCAAAAACACTAATCCTTTTCTTACAATAAAGTCATCATTTACTGTAATTCAATGTTTTAACTGAACACATGTTTTCATTCTTCATAACCTGAATTATTTTGTGGAAACAGTGATAACTTATCTGACCTATAATCAGTGTGAAAAAATTTAAGAAGTTTATGAATTAGAATTTTGCATGAGAAAAACCAAGCCTTGAGGGGCTGGGGTGGGAGAGCTGGTTAAGCACCTCTCAGTTTCAGCTCAGGTCATGGGTCCTGGGATCGAACCCCATGTTAGGCTTTGTGCTCAGCATGGATTCTGCCTGAGATTCTCTCTCCTTCTCCCTTCACCCCTCCCACTCATGCTGTCTTTTTCTCTCCCTCTAAAATTAAAAAAAAAAAATCTTTAGGGAAAAAAAGAAAAATCAAGTCTTACATCAAATGCAACAAGAGAAAATCATGAAATTCTGATGCTTAATTGCATTATACTTCACACATGGTAAAATTAGGGAAAATAGAGCTGTGTATCAAAAAAGTCTCATTAATTTACAGATTTACCTTGATTAAGAATAATGTGTAACTCTGGATTCATGTATAATTCCCTATTGAGTTTCTGGCTAAAAATGCTTTATGGAAGTTTTATTAATACATTTTTTGATGAGTAATTGCTCACTCAAGATTTATTTCTATTCCTTTTTCTTCTTTTTAATAACAAATATATACATATATACAGTTAGAACAAATGATGAGCTTCTGTAATTAATTCATCTTGAGAATGTCCTAAAAAATAAAGTCCTCCACTGATATGCCAGGCAACAAACACAAAAGATCCCTGATGTATTTAGTCACTTCCCCTCTGGAAGGAAACTTTTCTCAAGTGGAAACACAGAAAATTGGTAGTGACTTTGGCCCCAGTCCAAAAGTAAATATACATACAGATACATTGAATAGATAAATAAATACTAACCTCTGTTCATAAATAATAAGATTAAAAAACACAGTGTCAGGGGAAGAGAATGGAAAGTTTCTCTGACAGAATCGAAGAGATACAAAGGTGACAGAACTGGGACTATTTCATGATGTGGGGACTAGACTGAATTAATATCTTACTTGGATAAATGAGTAAATTTTACCAAAATAGCTAAGAATATATTTAAGTCATGCTAGACAATTCCAAAGCACTTTACTTACCAAAGCATGTTTTCCTTGATTTTAAATCCACCTTTCCCTGAGGTCCTTAACCTGCAAGGGTAGAAACATTAGATTGGCAGAAGACCTGCCCACGAGACCTGGCAGGACAGAAATAACTGGCATGATATATTCAAGGTGCTAAATGAGAAAAATATGCAGCCAAGAATACTGTATCCAACAAGGCCGTCATTCAGAATAGGAGAGATAAAGAGTTTCCAGGACAAACAGAAGCTAAAATTTCTGATCACTAAACCAGCCCTGCAAGAAATATTAAAGGGCATCTTTTGAGCAAAGAGGGAGCCCAAAAGTAATAAAGACCAAAAAAGAACAGAGACAATCTACAGGAACAGCAACTTTACAGGTAATACAAAGGTACTATTCATATCTTTCAATAATTAGTTGGAAGGTAAATGGAATAAATGCTCCAATAAAAAGACACAGGTATGGATTGAAAAAAAAAAAAAAGACCCACCCATATACTATCGACAAGAGACTCATTTTTTAGACCCAAAGTCACCCTCTAGATTGAGAGTGAGGGAGTGGAGAACTATTTATCATGCTAATGGACATCAAAAGAAAGCTGAGGTAGCAATCTTTATATCAGACAAACTATATTTTATACCAAAGACTGTAATAAGAGATGAATAAGGACACTATATCATAATAAAAAGGTCTGTCCCATAAGAAGATCTAACAATTATAAATGTTTATATTTATATAAATTACATATTATATAAATAACAATTATAAATATTTATGCCCCTAACTTGGGAGCAGCCAAATTGTTAATTTAATTTAATAATAAAATTAAAGAAAAACATTGATAGCAGTGCAATAATAGTCGGGGACTTGAACACCCCACTCACTGCAATGGACAGATTATCTAAGCAGAAGAGCAACAAGAAAACAAGGGCTTTGAATAACACACTGGACCAAGTGGACTTCACAGATATATTCAGAGCATTCCAACCTAAAACAACACCACACATTCTTCTCAAGTACATATGAAACATTATCCAGAATAAATCAAATACTGTGTCACAAATCAGATATCAAACAATACCAGAAGATTGGGATTATTCCCTGCATATTTTCAGACCACAGTGTTTTGAAACTTGAACTCAATCACAAGAGAAAATTTAGAAGGAACACAAATACATAGAAGTTAAAGAGCATCCTACTGAAGAATGAATGGGTCAGCCAGGAAACTAAAGAAGAATTTTTTTTTAAATCATGGAAACAAATGAAAATGTAAACACAATTCAGAACCTTTGGGATGCAACAAAGGCAGTCCTAAGAGGAAAATATTTAGCAATACAGGCCTTTCTCAAGATATGAGAAAAGTCTCAAATATACACCCTAACCTTACACCTAGAGGAGCTGGAGAAAGAGAAAATAAAGCCTAAATTCAGCAGGAGAAGAGAAATCAGAAAGATTGGAGCAGAAAATAGAATGGAATAGAAATCAAAAGAGCAGTAAAACAGATCAACAAAACTAGGAGCTCTTTTTTTTTTAAGAATTAATAAGATGGATAAACCAATAGGCAGACTTATCAAAAAGAAAAGAGAAAGGACCCAAATTAATAAAATCATAAATGAAAGAGGAAAGATCACAGCCAAACTGAAGAAATACAAACAATTATAAGAACATATGCTAAGCAACTATATGCCAACAAATTAAGCAATCTGGAAGAAATGGATGCATTCCTAGAATCGTATGAACTACTAAAACTGAAACAGAAATAGAAAGCCTGAACAGACCTATAACCAACAAAGAAGTTACAGCGGTAATCAAAAATCTCCCAACAAACTAGAGTTCAGGACCAGATGGCCTCCTAGTGAAATTCTACTAAACTTTTAAAGAACTTATACCTATTTTCCTGAAGCTGTTTAAAAAAAGAGAGAGAAATGGAAGGATAACTTGAAAACTCATTCTATGAGGCTGACATTACCTTGATCCCCAAACCAGGCAAAGACCTCATCAAAAAGGAGAATTACAGACCAATCTCCTTAATGAACATGGATGCAAAAATTCTCACCAAGATACTAGCTAATAGGATCCAACAGAACTTTGAAAGAATTATTCACCATGACCTAGTGGGATTTATTCCTGGGCTGCAAAGGTGATTCAACATTCTCAAATCAATCAATGTGATACACCACATTAATAAAAGAAAGAACAAGAACCTCATGATCTTCTCAATAGATGCAGAAAAAACATTTGACAAAATATAACATCCTTTCTTGATTAAAACTCTCTGCAGTATAGGTAGGGATAGAGGGAACATACCTCAATATCATAAAAGCCATATATGAAAAACCCACAGCAAATATCATCCTCAATGTTGAAAAACTGAGAGCTTTTCCCCTAAGGTCAGGAACATGACAGAGATGTCTACTCTCACCATTATTGCTCAACATAGTACTGGAAATCCTAGCCACAGCAATCAGACAACAAAAAGAAATAAAATGCAAACACATTGGGAAGAAGAAGTCAAACTTTCACTCTTTGTAGATGACGAGATACTGCATTTTGAAAACCCAAAAGACTCCACCCAATAATTGCTAGAACTGATACGGGAATTCAACAAAGTCACAGGATATAAAATCAAGATGCAGAAATCAGTTGCATGTCTATACACTGACAATGAGACAGAAGAAAGAGAAATCAAGGAATCAATCCCACATACAATTTCATCAAAAACCATAAGATACCTAAAAATAAATCTAACCAAAGAGGTAAATGATCTGTACCTGAAAACTATAGAACACTTATGAAAGAAATTGAGGAAGACAAAGAAATGGAAAAATATTCCATGACCATGGACTGGAATAACAAATACTGTTAAAATATCTATGCTACCCACAGCAATCTACATATTCAGTGCAATCCCTATCAAAATACCATCGACATTTTTCACAGAGCTAGAACAATCCATCCTAAAATTTGTACAGAACCAGAAAAGACTGCAAATAACCAAAGGAATGTTGAAAAGAAAACAAACACAGGAGGCATCACAATTCTGGACTTCAAGGTCTATTACAAAACTGTAATCATCAAGACAGTATGATACTGGCACAAAATCAGATGCATAGATCAACAAAACAGAAGAACCCAGGAATGGACCCTCAAGTCTAGGCCAACTAACCTTTATCAAAGTAGTAAATAATATCCAATGGAAAAAAAGAGTCTCTTCAACAAATGGTGTTGGGAAAATTGGACAGCCATATGCAGAAGAATGAAACTGGACCCTTTCCTTACACCACACACAAAAACAGACTCAAAATGGATTTAAAGACCTAAATGTGAGACAGGAATCCATCAAAATCTTAGAGGAGAACACAGGCAGAAACCTCTGTGACCTCAGCCACAGCAACTTCTTTGATAGACATATCTTCAAAGTCAAGGGAAACAAAATAAAAAATGAGCTATTGAGATTTCATCAAGATAAAAACTTTTGCACAGCAAAGGAAATAGTCAACCAAACTAAAAGGCAACCTAAAGCATGGGAGAAGGTATTTGCAAATGTCTTACTAGAAAAAGAGCTAATATCCAAAAATCTATAAAGAACTTACCAAACTCAACCACAAGAAACAAATAATCCAATCAAGAAATGGGCAGAAGACATGAACAGATATTTCTCCAAAGAAGACATTCAAATGTCTAACAGACACATGGAAAAAGGCTCAAAATCACTCAGCATCAGGAAAATACAAATCAAAACCACAATGAGATACTACCTCACACCTGTCAGAAGGGCTAAAATGAACAAGTCAGGAAACAGCAGATGTTAGGAGAAAGGAGAACCTCCTTACACTATTGTTGGGAATACAAACTGGTACAGCCACTCTGGAAAACAGCCTGGAGTTTCTTCAAGAAGTTAAAAAGAGAGCTACCCTATGATGCAACAATTGCACTACTAGGTATTTTTCAAAAGGATGCAAACATAGTGATCGAAAAGGGCACTCTCTCCCCAATGTACACAGCAACAATGTCCCCAATAGCCAAACTATGGAAAGAGCCCAGGTGTCCATCAACAGATGAATGGATAAAGAAGATATGGTATACATATATATAAAGAACTATTACTCAACCATCAAAAAAAAAAAAAAAAGAAATCTTACCATTTGCAACAACATGGATGGAACCAGAGGGTATTATGCTAAGTGAAATAAGTCACCCAGAGAAAGACAATTACCATATGATTTCACTTATACGTGGAAATTTAAGGAAAAAGACAGATGAACATAGGGGAAGGGAGAGAAAAATAAAATAGGACAAAATCAGAGAGGAAGACAAATCATAAGAAACTCTTAATATTGGAAACAAATTTAGGGTTGCTGGAGGGGAGGTAGGTAGGGGTAACTGGGTGATGGTCATTAAGGAGGGCACTTGAGGTAATGAGCATTGGGTGTTACATGCAACTGATGAATCACTAAACTAATAATATACTATATGTTAATTAATTGATTTTAAATTTTTAAAAAATGCACCTTTCCCTGGACAGTTTTTCTTATTCTGCCAATTTATTGGAATGAGGACAAATCTGATTTACAGTAAATCCAGGAAGATGAATGAAAGTTAAATGTAAATTTTAATAGAAATTGTTGAAAGCTGAAGAATTAAGCATACTAGAAAAACTAGTGTTTAGGATTTTTAGCAAACTGTAGCCATAAAATGTTGGTTTAATTCAACTGGTATGTATAGTTTACTTAAAAGAAAAACAAATTCAAATTGTGTGTCTCATAGATTAACACATAATAAATTTTAAGATTCTTGAGAAATGACTACACCATGCCAGTAACTATTTTGTATGGGTGCAGAACTGCACAAAGCATAAGTGTTAAACAAATATTTATCACATGAATCTGTAAATTCATCAAATACTTATTGAACAAATAAAATAAAAAATGAATGAAATATTGGCAGTGTGTTTCTATCTCCCAGACTTGTAAGGCCTTCTTTCCTTTCATGATTAAATCTAACCGTGGTCACTTGGTCTGTACTTCTACTGTTGCATGAGTAGTTGGTATAAATGGACTATCAGATGAATTCTTTACTTTACTATGTGTCATTGTATTCCCTAGTTCATGGCACACTGAAATTATGATTCTGCCAAGGTACAGAGAATTCTTCCTGCACCAACGGAAAAGTCCCTGGTACGTGTGGCTTTATTTATAATGCAGGTATTCTTATTTAAAATGACAGTGATAGGGGCAATAGTCTCTCTCTTTCTCTCTTTTCCAAAAAAAAAAAAAAAGAGAGAGAGAGAGAGAGAAAGAAAGAAATGTGGTTATTGGCTCATTAGTCTCTTGGGTTAGAAAAAATTGAAATAATTTCCATCCTTTTGTTAGGTAAATAGTGTGAAGATATAGGAATAGAGTGGTCACAAAAATGACTTTAAGTGATGTTTTGTCCCCAAGGATAAGCCAGAGAAAGGAAAGGGAATTTCAATTTTTAAAATAATTCCAAGAATTAACTTCTTAAATTCTATTACAAACAGCTTTTCCCTTTGTTTCAGATGATTGTGCAAGCAAATTCACAGCTTTTGACGTTGCAGTGTCTCTTCTTTGAATTAAGAATACTAAAAAAAAAAAAAAAGGTAAAATTAAAACCAACATAATTTTCTCATAATTCATCAAAACTGGAAAGTTTGATGGCTGTACAACCAAGTATGTGAACTCTTAATAATAATCTTTGTTCCTATAATAATCTTCTAATGTATGTCAATTATCATCTTTTTGTTTTGAAGTTCTGAAATATGAGCAGTCAAACAAAAGAAATAATGAGAATGCCTAATTTAGTAAAAAAAAAATCAATATGTATTGAATTAATGAATTTATTCAATTTAAAGATAATATGTTAGCAAATTAATGGCATTGTGAAAACTTATAGCTAAATTGCTAATCTGAATATTACAATATAACAGAAAAATTGGTACAGAAAAGTTGTTAAAATAGCATTGTAGTGTTGAGAAGATGATTTCTTTCCTAAAATAATACAAAGTAAAAATGATCCAAAAGATAAACTATCTCATAAGTTTGATTAATATATGTGGGGAAGTTTTGGGGGTGATATTTTGATATAAAGGTTACATTTGGTAGAATGGTCCAAATGAATATGCAAATAAAATATGAAGACTTTCACACAAACGAGCCAATCAGTAGAGTATATTGAAAAGTATAAACATGATTTAAGGCAAGCACAGTTATTACAGTTGCTAAAGAGGACTGACATGATCCAAATGGCATTAATTAGCCATATTTGTAGGAAAGAGACAGAGCCAACCAAATGGCTGACTAAAAACAATGAGGCTATTAAAAGTCCAGTGAGACTATAAAATTAAATAAAAAATACCAAAGCAGGTTGTGAAGAGTTGAAAAATATATAGGGGGGAAAAAAATCTCACAAAGAGATATGTATTAAGTTGGTCAAAATTAGAAGAAAATCATTCAAAATCTGGAGCTAGATCAAAGGGCATACAGCAAACTGAGAAGTATTTATTCAATAAAATCTACAGAAATTCAGTAAGAACACAGAGAGGACATGGCCTTGGGCTGGAGACTACATCCATCCACCCACAGCTCTGCCCCATAGAATATGTTCCAGTGGGCTTGGCAACCGAGATCAGTTTCCATCTCCCTCAGATCTCTGAGGTGGAATTGCCATTCTGGGTAATTTGGCGGCAGGTGAACATCAGAAGATCCATCTTCTGTGAATGACTGCGATTGAGTGGGTAGACCCAGCCAGACAGTGCTGTTCCTCTACTCCCAATTCCCATTAGGCAGGAAAGATCTTGAAAAAGGCTGTTGGTGAAGAAAGTAATTCTTTCAAAAACAACTCTTTAGTGCTGGAAAGCTGTGCCAGTAATTTCAGCAGTCAAGTAGCAGGTCCCATATCTTCCACCTTTTTCTTAAAGATTTTATTTATTTATTTGAGAGAGAAAGAGCACAAGAGAAGGGAGGGACAGAGGGAGAAAGAGAAGCAGACTCTCCACTGAGCATGGATCCCAGGACCTTGAGATCATGTCCTGAGTCTAAGTCAGACGCTTAATCCGCTGAGGCACCCAGGCACTCCTCTCCTCCATATTCTTTTTTTTTTTTTTAAGATTTTTTTTATTTATTTGACAGACAGAGATCACAAGTAGGCAGAGAGGCAGGCAGAGGGAGAGGAAGGGAAGCAGGCTCCTTGCTAAGCAGAGAGCCCGATGCAGGGCTCGATCCCAGGACCCTGAGATCATGACATTAGCCGAAGGCAGAGGTTTTAACCCACTGAGCCACCCAGGTGCCCCTCCTCCATATTCTTAAGACAAAGATCTGTTTAGGGTAGAGTTACCAGACAGTAAATATATGCAGATCTCAACCTTCTCTGTTCTGGGTTGTGGGAGATTCACACATGGTGGAAGCAGCAGCAGGGTGTCAGCCCTACTTCCTACCATCTCCCCAGCCCTCATATCCTACTTAATAGGGAAAATTCAGGTAAGGCAGCCAGAATATAGTGAGTTACTCATCACACTCTACTCTTGCTTCATGACACAGAGGTTCTGCCAGGTAAGGGTCAAATATAGCCTCAAAGATTGGCATCTCTCAGCTTCTTTCAAGAGACTTAACTTCAGTCAGATAAGACTAGATCAGAGTCCACAGTCTGTCATGGTTCTGAGAAACAAACTGAGGGTTTTGGAGGGGAGGAGAGTGGGGTGTTGGTAAGCCCAGTGGTGTATTAAGGAGTGCACGCATTGCATGGAGCACTGGATGTGGTGCATAAACAATGAATCTTGGAACACTGAAAAAATAAAATAAAATTTGAAAACATTTAAAAAAAAAAAAAAGACTAAAGATCAGAGCATCATCCCCCCCCCCAAAAAAAAATCAACCAGCAACAAGTTGTAGAGGTTAAGAACTGGATGTGATACAAATAGAGGCAGACCAGCTAGAAATAAGAGGAGGAAATAGTCAGATTGTCTGGCTAAAATCATAACTATCCCTGACAGACAGGAAAATTATATGCATGCCAAAAATGGTATCTTTGAAAGGATGGCATCAGTGACATGTTTCAAGAGACATAGACCTCACTGAATTGGTCTAGTCAAGTCACTAAATAAATAAACAAGCAAATAACCATAAGAACAAGGCCCATGGGGAACTATTATCCAGAACTGCTACAATATATTGTTTAAAATGTCTGTTTTCTAAGAGAAAAGTGTAAGATATGCAAAGACACAAGACAGTATTGCCTAATCATAGGAAAAGATGTGGGCAATGGAAATTGTTTTAAACTCACAGAAAAACTTCAAAGGAGCTATTACAAAATAAATTCAAACATCTAACGGAATACATAGTTTAAAAGCATTAAGAAAGTACAATGACAGGAGGAGACAAGATGGCGGGGAACTAGGAGGAGGCGCCGTTTCAACCTGTCCCCTAAAGTGAGCTGATTACACACCAAGGAACTCCAATCACTCATGAAATCAGCCTGAGATCAGAATTATACATGTCTGGATCTCTACGGGGGCAGAAGACACGAGTGGGCAGGTAAAGCAGAGTGGGAACGCCGGACTGGTATCAGAAGACAAACAAAAGGGGGAGGGAGCCACCAGAAGTGACCCACTGGAAAGTAATACCCCAATACGAGAGTCTCTTCTGTCTGGGGACTAGCATTAAGTTGGAGTCTGGTTGAAAGCACTCAAAAAGAGCAAAGGATTGCTGGGGGAAATTGAGGGAATAAGGGCTGTTAGGGACAGGGGCAAAGTCCCCGGACTAACCTGGTGCTGAGCCAGAGAGAGTGCGGCGGAGAAACCAGGTCTTGGTCCCCGAGCCTCCAGCGCACCTGAGAACGCCTGGGGTCCCGTGAGGGGCTGGGAGCGTCGCGAGCCGGCAGAAACACAGCCTTTTTGCACTCTTCCACATGAGTGCCGCGCCGAGCTATCAGAGCCTGAGACTCGAACGCCCCACACTCTCCCCTGAGAGAGGTGCAGGCAGGCGCCAGCCCGGCGCTCCCAGCGCTCTCGCAGGCACTCCCAGCCTGGGCCAGCGGGAAAATCTCAGTATGAGATCGCAGCTTTGAACCTCTCTGGTGGTCCGAAGCTGCCCAGACAGCCGCTGCTGTCGTGGTTTTGGGTACAAGCAGGAGTTCCTGTGTCCCCAGGGACCGTGACTCAGAACTTGCTCTGCTAGCAGCTGAGGGGGAACTTAGTGCTCTGCAGCACCCAGAGGGGAGCAGACTGAGGCTTCTCTCTGAGAGGGAGGTCTGGGTGCAGTTTGCTTTCCTCTAAACCTCCAAAAACCACCAAGAGCTGCCAAGGGGAGAGAAAACAAATGAACAAACATAAAAACCTCCAGAGAACAAAAGTCCAAAAGTCTGAAAAACCGGTTTCCTCAGATCCCATCCCCTTGAGGGGGGCAGGAGGACTTAACTCAGGAAACACTGCCTGAAAACCCATGCGGCAGGCCCCTCCCCCAGAAAGCCAACGGGGGGGGGGGGGGGAGGTGAACAACAAGAGAACAACCACCACTACTTCATAGATACAACTTTTATTTTTAACTCGTTCCCACTATCCTGGTTCATTCTTTTTATATATATATATATATAATTTTTTTAACCTATTTACCATCACAGTAAGATGTCCATCCAGTACATCAAATTTCATAATAACCTTTTAATCTGAACTTTTTGTTACATATACACGTGTTTTTCTTTTGCTTTTCTATTTTTTAATTTTTTTTAAATTTTAGCTTAGTTTAGTTTACTTTATTCCTTTTTTGTATTTTTATTTTTTAATATTCATATAGAGTTAAACTTCAAGGTAATCCCCTTTCCCCAATCAATGCTACCCCTATAGGTAAACCAATTTGTAATCCCCCTTTATCTTAGAAAAGTTGAGTCCTTTAACAAAGATATCAAGATACATCCAGGAAAAATCAAAATAACCTTCCTCACCCACACTGAGAATTTATAACCACTCTCTCATCCTTTTCTCCCGCCAATGTTTCTGTGAATTTGTGTTTGTCCTGATGGTTTGTCCTGATAGTTTGTCCTGATAAATCTTATACTTGGGGTTCTTTTTGACAAGGTTCTTTTCTTTTTTTGCTTTTATATATATATTTTTTTTTCTCTTGTCATATACTTTTATCAGTCTTTTTGTTTGTCTGTTTTTGTTTGTATACGTCATAAATCTTACCTTGGGGCCCATTTGGGCTAGCCTTCTCTTTTATCTTTCCTTTTTAACCTGTCTCTCTCTCTCTCTTTTTTTTTCTTTTTCTTTTCTTTTTTCTTTCTTTTCTTTTCATTTGGGTGGGGACTCCTGATTGCTCAGAAGCGTTCCAGGGTGCACCTTGACTTCACCAAGGTCGATACACCCAGCTACATCCGTTCAGCCATCTCTCACCAAAATGAGGAGGAGGAGGAAAGCCCAACAGAAGAAAAATTCAGAGGATGGGCCTTCTGCAACAGAGTTAATGGCTACGGACATAGACAATATGTCGGAAAGGGAATTCAGTCTAACAATTATCCAGGCAATAGCTAGGTTGGAAAAAGCCATGGATGACCAAATGGAATTGATTTGGGCAGAACTGAAAGCCACCAGGGATGATGTTCACAAGGCTCTCAATGAGTTCCAATCTAATCTAAATTCTCTAAAAGCTAGGGTAACTGTGACAGAAGATAGAATTAGTGATCTGGAGGACAAACAGATAAAGAGAAAGGATCAGCAGGAAGCCTGGAACAAACAGCTTAGAAGCCACGGAAACAGAATCAGGGAAATAAATGATGCCATGAAACATTCCAATGTCAGAATTATTGGAATCCCTAAAGGGGAGGAGAAAGAAAGAAGTCTAGAAGATATAGTGGAACACGTTATCCAGGAAAATTTTCCCAATCTCTTGAATGGAACCAGGGTTCATGTACTAGAGGCAGAACGGTTTCCCCCCAAGATTATAGATTCTTGAAAGACCTCGAAACACCTAATAGCAAGAATGAAGAATTATAATTGTAGGCAAGCCCTCTTGAAGGCAGCTAGGACAAAGAAGCTCCTCACATACAGAGGAAAGCCCATCAGAATAAAGTCAGAACTGTCCACAGAAACCTGGCAAGCCAGAAAGGGCTGGCAAGATATATTCAGGGCACTAAATGAGAAAAACATGTAGCCAAGAATACTTTATCCAGCAACACTGACATTCAAAATGGATGGAGAGATAAAGAGTTTCCAAGACCAGCAAGGCTTAAAAGAGTATGCGAGCACCAAGCCGACACTGCAAGAAATATTAAGTGGGGTTCTATAAAAGAGGAAAAATCCCAAGAATATCATTAATAGAAATATAGAGACAATCTACAGAAAGAAAGACTTCAAAGGTAAAACGATGTCAATAAAAACGTATCTATCAATAATCACTCTCAATGTGAATGGCCTAAATGCGCCCATAAAATGACACAGGGTTGCAGATTGGATAAAACGATAGGACCCATCCATATGTTGTCTACAAGAGACCCATTTTGAACCTAAGGATACACCCAGACTGAAAGTGAAGGGATGGAGAAGCATCTTTCATACCAATGGGCCTCAAAAGAGGGCTGGGGTAGCAATTCTCATATCAGATAAATTAGATTTTAAACTAAAGACTGTAGTCAGAGATACAGAAGGACACTACATCATTCTTAAAGGGACTATCCACCAAGAAGATCTAACAATTGTAAGTATTTATGCCCCCAATACAGGAGCAGCCAATTACATAAAAAACTATTAATCAAGATAAAGAGTCATATCGATATGAATACATTTAGAGTAGGAGATCTCAACATGCCTCTTTCAGTAATAGACAGATAATCCAGGCAGAAAATCAATAAAGAAACAAAAGCATTGAATGAAACATTGGACCAGATGGACCTCATAGATATATACAGAACATTCCACCCTAAAACAACAGAATACTCATTCTTCTCAAGTGCACATGCAACCTTCTCCAGAATAGACCACATACTGGGTCACAAATCAGGACTCAGCCGATACCAAAAGACTGAGATTATTCCCTGCATATTTCTCAGATCAGAATGCTTTGAAACTGGAGCACAATCACAACGAAAAGTTTGGAAGGAACTCAAACACCTGGAAACTAAAGACCATCTTGCTTAAGAATGCTTGGATCAACCAGGAGATCAAAGAAGAACTTAAACAATTCATGAAAACCAATGAGAATGAAGACACTTCAATCCAAAACCTATGGGATACAGCAAAGGTGGTCCTAAGGGGGAAATACATAGCCATCCAAGCTTCCCTCAAAAAAAATTGAAAAATCCAGAATACAACAGCTGTCTCTGCATCTTAAAGAACTGGAAAATCAACAAAAATCAAACCAACTCCACACATAAGAAGGGAAATAATCAAGAATAGAGCAGAGATGAATGAGGTAGAAACTAGAGATACAGTAGAACGTATCTATGAAACTAGAAGCTGGTTTTTTGAAAGAATCAATAAGATTGATAAACCATTGGCCACACTAATCCAAAAGAAAAGAGAGAAAGCTCAAATTAATAAAATTATGAATGAAAAGGGAGAGATCACATCTAACACCAAGGAAGTAGAAACAATCATCAGAAGCTATTATCAACAGTTATATGCCAATAAGTTAAGCAACCTGGATGAAATGGATGCATTCCTGGAAAAATATAAACTCCCAAAATTGAACCAGGAAGAAATTGACGACCTGAATAGAACGATATCTAGTAACGAGATTGAAGCAGTGATCAAAAACCTCCCAAAAAACAAGAGCCTAGGACCTGACAGATTCCCTGGGGAATTCTACCAAACTTTTAAAGAAGAAATAACACCTATTCTCCTGAAGCTGTTTCAAAAAATTGAAGCAGAAGGAAAACTTCCAGACTCTTTTTATGGAGCCAGCATTACCCTGATCCCCAAACCAGGCAAAGACCACACCAAAAAGGAGAATTTCAGACCAATATCAGTGATGAATATGGATGCTAAGATTCTCAACAAGATCCTAGCAAACAGGATCCAACAGCACATTAAAAAGATCATCCATCATGACCAGGTGGGATTCATCCCTGGGTTGCAAGGATGGTTCAACATTCTCAAGTCAATCAATGTGATCGAACAAATCAATAAGAGAAGAGAGAAGAACCACATGGTCCTCTCAATTGATGCAGAAAAAGCATTTGACAAAATCCAGCATCCGTTCCTGATTAAAATGCTTCAAAGTACAGGGATAGAGGGAACATTCCTGAACTTCATAAAATCTATCCCTGAAAGACCCACAGCAAACATCATCATCAATGGAAGGAAGCTCACAGCCTTCCCGTTGAGATCAGGAACACAACAAGGATGCCCACTCTCACCACTCCTGTTCAATATAGTATTAGAAGTCCTAGCAACAGCAATCAGACAACAAAGAGAAATAAAAGGTATCCAAATTGGCAAGGAAGAAGTCAAACTCTCTCTCTTCGCAGATGACATGATACTTTATATGAAAAACCCAAAAGACTCCACCCCCAAACTACTAGAACTCATACAGCAATTCAGTAAT